>PVJO010001804.1:0-22578 GCA_004026905.1 Hystrix cristata | reverse complement strand
TTTGTTTTGTTTGTAGTCCGAGGGGTTGGACCCAGGGCCTTCACACTGAGCTACATCCCGGGCCCTTTTGATTTTTTGTTTGGAGACAGGATCTTGCTGAATCACTGAGTTACCCAGGATGGACTTGAACTTGCAATCCTCCTGCCTCAGCCTCCTGTGTGCTGGGATGACAGGCTTGGGCCCCAATCCTCAGTTTGCCCTGATGTTCTGACCCCAAGGATGGGAAAGAGAAATACCAGCAAAGAGAAGCAGCCCCACAAGTGTTTTAGGGGAGTGAGTGGTGTCCAGCGACTGAGGTGCAGTCAGGAGCCTGAGTGCGGGGCCTGACTTCCTGGTCCAGGGTCAGCACAGCCGTCTCCCACTCACGGTGTCGTCAGCATCCTTCACCTCGTGGTCCCAGATTGTCATCCGCAAAAGAAAGGTGATGTAATGCCTTCTTGTAGGGTTTGTTTAAAGTATTAACAAATAGGGAAAATATTTCGAACAATGCTTGAGGAAATGTCAGTTATTATGATTTATAAGATAGGGGAGGAAATCTAATGAATTAAGTTGTCTTGATCCCAAAGTAAAATAGCAACAGGACTTTACTGATTCTGTCAATAAAGGAAGTTTATTTATCATAAACATCAACAAAATGTGCTTCAGAGTCTGGTGCGGTTTCCACAGACATCTCTCATTCTTAAGATGAGATAATCACTTCTAATAACTTGATTGATTGCTGGTGGTCGGGTCCAAGTGCCTGTCACTGTCCACCCTCCAGCCCGGAAGCGCATTCCTGTTGCTCTGGATGCTGGTAGTGTTAGAGCTAACAGAGCGAGTGGACAGTGTTCTAGGGTCCTGACCTTCATGATGCTCTGCGTGACAGCAGGAAGCGTGCGTCCTGTTTAGTGCGTCCCACTGTGTCTGAGCAACTCCCTCCTGCACGTCCTTGTCCTCCAGGGCTGCACACAGCCTGGCCCCTTCTGGCCGCTGTGCTGGAGCAGGACTGCGGGACCCGATGGGACCCCAGGCCCAAGTTTAGTCTGTCAGAATCGAGAGCTGCAGGCCGGGCCCCAGGAGCTTTCTTTCTTCAGGGCCATAACAGGATGACTGTCAGTGAAGCACCTCTCCAAAACGGTTCAGTCCTCCGCGAGGGCCCCAGTGCTTGCTTCTCCCCAGTTCCAGCTGCCAGCTCTCGAGGGTGCGGCCGACAAGACATCAGCCCAAGGCGACTCAAGCTTCTTCGCTGACACGTTTGAACCCATTCATCCCACATCATTGAAAGCACTGTGTAGATTACAGAGCTGGGTATGTGTAGTTGATGGATCATTGGAAAGAAGAGCGTGGATAAAACAAAAGTGTTTCTTTCTAATTAGAAATATACTTTTAGCATTTATTTAATCTTCCAGTATTTTCTTTAAAGCATTTTGTTGTAGAAAGGTTGGAAATACATCAAAACCATGAGGAAAAACTGAACATTCCCCACACCACAGGATAATGTGATTATTCTTTATTCCAAACCTGGGTTAGACTTCTCATCCACACTGTGGAGCGTCAGTGTCTTGTACAAGAATGAGACGTGACCTCAGGACAGCAAGGAGCAGGCTTTACTTCCGAAGTAAAGCCAGCCGAGGGGAGATTTCTCCGGAACAGCAGAGCAGCTGTCCAGACAAGGGCCTCGGGGTTTATACGGGGGTTAAGGTGAGAAGTGGTGAGGGAATCGGCGGGCTGTGAAACTTTTGCAGGGTAAGGCACTTCTTTGCTCCTCATCTTGAGGCTGTAGGCGCGGGGGAGGGGGGTAATCGGGGATGGAGGAGCTGTACATTCCTTTCCTGGTTGCAGCCATCCTGTGTGACTTATGGACGTTTGTTACCTTACAGCTGTGGACATTGTGGCCTAGGGAAGGTCTTATGGGTGGGCGTTAGTTGTTTCCCACGGGGCATTTAACTTTATAGCTGTTGGTTTTGGTCTAGGCCTGGTTAGAATGTTTGGTGATCAGAATATATAACAGCGCTGACCTCATCCAATGGCATAACCTAGTTCTTTCCACCAAATCTCAAAATACCAGTTCTCCACATCCTCACAATTTTACCTGCTCTACTCGAGATTTACTCTCACTAGCACTCTAATCTCTGGAAAGATTCTGCCTATAACTTGCACTTTAAAACTGAAGACCCCAAAATTCCTCTTCTCTACTATCAAGACTCAGGAGGTGCCATTAAACTGGCAGAAAGACTGCAATTATGTTAGATCTAGAAAAAGGAATTTCAGCAAACCAGAGAAGTTTTGAAAAGTGGCAGGTGTGCCTGTGTAAACTACCCTCAAAAAAACTAAATCAGAAAACCTGTTTTCTAGCCCTACCTCTGCTTTTCCTGTGTGTCTTAGTCCCAATTTTGTAACTGAGACAAAATACCCAACACCCACAGCTTAAAGAAGCACAGGGAAATACTATACAGTGGATGAAAATGACAAAATTAGTTGTCTTCGTCAGGAAGGCCCTTCAGATGAATGTGGTGCGGGAGTTTTCATGGCCAGCCACTTTGACAGACATTATTGTGGCAAATGTTGTCTGACTTACTGCTGCGACAAACCAGAAGACAAGTAATTGTATATGAGCTAATAAAACACTTCAGCCAACAATAAATAAATAAATAAGGACAGGTTTATTTTGGCTTGAGGTTTCAGTCCAAGGCAGACATGACATGGTAGAAGGGCCTGGCAGAGGAAAGCTGCTCATCTCACAGCGGCCAGGAAGAAGAGAGAGAAAGAAAGAGGCAGGAACAAGAACGTGCCCTTCCAGGTCACACCCCAGTGACCACCTCCGGCCAGGGTCCACCTCCTAAGAGCAAGGATGAAGGTTCTGATGAGTACAGCACCCATGATCCAGTCACCTTCCCCAGACCCTGCCCGTGAGCGTTTGAGGCCTCTGGGGAGCGTTCTTGATCCAAACCGTAACAGATAACAATGGCCTCTCCCATGATCACTGTGCTAAGTCTCCTAATTTTCCCCTGGACAGACATTGCCAATCTCCATCTAGGCTTCTCTACTCAAATATCTTCCCCATTCAAACCACCTTACAGTCTGTGACAAAGTCATATTCTGAATGCAATCAGCTGACTCGGCACGTGGACACTGGAAGTGCAGACTGTGACTTCCCTACACACCCAGAACAGACGGAGGGCTCCAGGCACGTGAATGAGACGTGGGTTTTTTCACAGGATGGCAGAGACCCCAAGCACAAAGTCGCTGCAGTTTAAAAGGTCCCACACGTGCGGGACTCCTTAGCAAAGACAAACACCTTTGTTTGTCTGCTTTTCCTTCCGAGATCTTTCCTGCCATGGCCACGTCTTCACCACCAAGAATTTCCTCGCCTTCTGTACCAGGAGTCTTTATGACTGAGGAAACTGTGGCTTTCTCATTTCTATTGCAATGGGCTCCGACAACACCTTTGTGCCTCTCACACCATAAAGGACATCTGTTGTCCAAAAGGCCTTACAAGGTGCTTGATTCAGAGTAGTACCTGTGATCAGAGGGACTCCAATCCTGCCTCTTCCTTCTTCGGGCCTGGAGTCTAGCCTGTAACATGCAGCCTCTGCCCCCAGCACAGTACAGCTGAGAGGAGGCTCAGCACTTGTCCCACAGCATGAGTATGACAACCAAGAAGCGCCATCCCACAAGAGAGGTGCTCGGTGAACAGTGAAATCCGAAGAGAGTTTACATGGACCTGTGTGGCGGTTGCCGTCCTTGTTCCTAACATGGTAGGAGCTCCTTTCCCTGTAGCATTCTGTGCTGAATCACTGTGCTGCATCTGTTCAGGAAAACCTGAGAAGGCATTGTTAAAGGCCCAGCAGAACCCCACTTTGACACCCGAAGCTCAGAGCGAGCCCATCTTCCCTCCACTCCCACCTCACTCACAACCCCTGGCCTGAGTGTGAAGTGGGCTTCTCCCCCCATATCCAGAAGCCGCATCCTGAGCTGGACCCAGAAAGAGCCACCAGTTCTTAAGCCAAACACCCGCCTTTGCTTGGGTCCTTTCAACAGAAACACTGCCACTGTCATGAGAAAGCTTGTTTCTGCTGTGCAGGGTGACAGCTGTGGCTGAGGGCACAGAAGGGTGCCCTTCTTTTCAGATAAAACAATGAAAACAAAAGGGGGGAATTCTGTGATCACAGGATGGGGGGGAGTGCGCTCCTCAGGGCAAAGAGCTGTCCATCCAGGGATGCAAGAATTCTGAGTCAAACTCGCCTTCTCTGGGAGCAATCCGGTCTTTCTGAGTAGTTTCTGCTGCCCCATAGAGACAACATTCTTCTCTTCCCCGTGCTTGTCCTCTGTTCTTCCCTTTTCTCAAATCCCCCGGAGCGGTGCTGCAAAGGCAGAGCCGCAGCAGAGGCTGACATCATAGCTGCTGCACCTGGAACACATCTGTGGCCACAGATCCAACTTCACGGGGCCACTTCCAGGAGTTCCGCTTCATCCCGCTGACACACAACTGGCGTGAAGCACGAATGAAGAGTGAGCAGAAGCGTGCCACCACCTGCCAATGAGCTGCGATCTGACAAACGGACAGAGAAAGCACCAGGTGTGCAAGGGTGGGACACAGGGAACATGACTGGCAGCCTCGTCCAGACCCTACTGAATGGAGAAAGCGGGAAACCTGTGGCCTCTATCTTTCTTCTAACTTGGCGTGGAGCTGGGCGATGTGTTCTAGATCCCAAACTCCTTTGATGGAAAAGGTCCAATCACCTCTCTACATGTGGCTGAATCCAACTAAGCTGACAATCCAGACGAATCCACACTGATTCAGCAGCCGGGAGCATCATAGTCATACTCGGCGAAGAAGTCAGTGCTCTCGCCGGGGCCATACAGGACTCGCACTCGAGTGCCTCTCTGCTTCCAGGGTTCACCCGCTGAGTTGGACCTTTTGAGGGGAGAATAAGCACGTACAAGTCAAGGAGTTGCCCACCTGTCTACAAATTTTTACTTTGACGTAATGCTAATAATTCTCCCTCTCTGCTCAGTGTACACCTGAGAACCATTTGCCTCCGGCTTGCTGATTCTGTACCTCCCCAAGAGACCACGGGCACCTCTACGACATGGTACGAAACCGTTTCATCCCCTCAAGTTTGCACGCCGTGTTAAAATCAGTGTATTCGTCCACTTGGGAGCAAGAAAAGCAAACCCACGAGATCCCAGGCCCTTCGGGGCTCAGATCGGCTGTCACTCAGTGTCAGAAAGGGCACCCCATCTGTAAGGTAGGTCGGGGGCAAGGGTCCAGGCTAAGGTAACTCAGGGCTCAGGTTCTTGTGGGAAACACTGCAGTCCAGAGCTCACGGCGACCTTCAGGTCCCCGCACCAGGCCCTTGGCCTGGACTGACCCGAGCTGCGTGCGTGCCTGGTGGTGGAGGTCTCTGCTCGCGGTCCCGCGTGGTGATCTCTGCCCAAAGCTGCCCAGCCTGACTGCAGCAGGCGGCTAAGTGGCAGCAGCCCTCAGAGGCTGCCTGCAGCTTCACGCTGGGGTCGCGCGGTCTGCGGCGGGAACCTTGGGTCTTCTGCCTCCGCGCCCACGCGGATGCCTCGAGGAAATCAATAACCAAGTACTGAACTCATCCGAGTTCTCATTCTTGTGGGAGGAAAAGCACTGTGCAACGCCCTGGAGGAACCTCCCTGCCCATGCACAGAGCTGCCTAGAGCACTTGGCGAATCTCTCTGCGCAGGCGCAGAGCTGTGTGCAGACCTCCCCGCGCAAGCGCAGAGCTGCTTAGGGTCTTTGAGTAACCTTCCCACGCAGGTGCTGCACTGGCAGAGGGCTCGGGATCCTCACTGAGCACGCGCGGGTTGAAGCGCGACCCGGCCTACGTCTGCAGGGCTTCGGAGCTGCGCGGGTCCGGCCGGGATGGGGTGCAGGTGACACAAACTGACCCTGGCAGGCTGCAAGGTGTGGCCTGCGGTCCTGCCACACAGTCCTCCCTCTCCCCTGAGCACAAGAACTCTAGCTCCACTCCGCAGGTACAAGAACCGTGAGCAACCCAGACAGCCTCCCGGTGCCTCATTTGCACTCTACAGCGGGGTGTCCGAAATCCCCACCCAGTGGAAGGAGGGTGCCAGCTTTACCTCTGAGGATGGAGACGGCGCCCCCCGGTGGCCGATTGTATCACTGCAGGTGGTGGTGGCGTTGCCCTGGTTGAATTCCTTACCGCAGGTCCTCCGCCTGCAGAGCCTTGGGACAGCGCCACCCTGTGGCCGGAGTGCGGTAACTGCACCTGGTCCCTCTGGACCTGAGGTGGCTAGCGAGGCAGGAAGGACGCCAAGAGCTGTCCCGCGGGAAGTCTCTTTGGCCAGGTCTGTACAGTTCCATCAGCAAAGAGCTGAGGTTCGAATCCTGCCTGCACCGTGCTACCTGTTCACCTTCATGGCGGGCCGCTGCACAGACCTCCTGAGACTCCCCTGCCGCTTGAGGACTCCGTGACAGGGCAGCCTGGTCATGCGTTGGAGTGTTTCTAGGCTCCACCAGCCACACTGCAATTCCCATGCAGCACACGAGTCTATGCCATGTTTGCGTGATCTTCCTCTTCTTTTTCTGTAAACTATGCAGCTCAGGGATCCCTTTCCAACAGCCAGTCTCCTGAGCCACTAGAAACACGAGCGCTTAAATGTAAAAGTGCGCAAGATCAAGAGGCCCTTGCTGCCTCTAACCAGACATGGGCAGCGGGATCAGGAGGCGATCTCCAGCACACGTGCAGACTCACTGGGCATCCCTCGGCACCACGCTCCATCCCTGGGTTAGACGGGACTCTGAAAATGTTGCTCACAAAATTTCCAGGAAGACAGAAATAAGAACAGAGCCCCATCTAGTGTCTGGAGCAAAGTTTCTCACACACACCTGGTATGGGAGACAAGCTCCTGAGACACCGTGGTCTCCAGGTCGCACTGGAGGAAGCCGTCTCCAAAAGCCTACACACCTTCAAGCTCTCAACACTTCGGACTGAAAGAGACCCTCTGAACTGCCCTTTAATCCTCTTTCTCCTTCTCCTGATGCCTCCCTCTCAAAGACCAAAGAAGGATGATCCTGCGACCTCTCTCAAAACTCACCATTCTCTCTCTGTGGAGTTTTCATCTGTTAGGAAACTCGTGTCCTTCATAATTTTTGGTGATGTTGGGTATCAGGAGGGCGAGGGAGTTAGGGGCAGGGGGAGGAGCTAGGTAGGGCCGAGAGGAATGTACAAGAGCTCTGGTTTTAAAGCGAGGTCCTGCCTAAGCTGCTGGTGGCAGCAGGGACGAGATCCCACCTCCCCCAGGCAGTAGCAGCATCACACTCCTCACGTGGTCCAGATACCCTCCCCGCTTTGGTTTCTTCCCTTAGGGACTTGTCCTATTCCAGCTTTTAGACTTATGTCACCTCTCTGCAGGTGAATGAGCCCAGTTGTCCTACTGACAATACTTGGATTCAAAACTTATCAGAACTCAGCCCCCCTGAGTTATAACCGAGGACCATTTGTTAAATTGCTCTCCTGTGCCAGAGCCAGGGTCTCCAAGGGGCACCTTCACAGGGAATTATTTCAAGCTGAAAGGGGTGCAAGATAAGTTTATCGGACTTTTATTGAGGTCGTTCAAGGGTGAAGCACTAATTTCCCTTTCAGCACTTGCAGCTAACTTGCTTTTTACTACCTTCTTTGACAGAGGTGCACCGTGACATTGGGTGACTCCATAATTGGCTGAGGGCATCCAGCCAGTACCAGCGCCCCAGCCCGGACCCCATCCAAGAGGTGGGCTCTGGCCCAAGAGGGGGAAAGGGGAGATGCAGAGGTCCAAAGCAAGTGGCCCTGGTGCTTTGTCTGTGGCTAGAGACATCCGTCACCAGCATCAAAGGAGTTCGGCTCTACTGAGGGATGCATACTGCCAAACGGGACAGGGATCAACCCAGGGGCGCTCTGCAAGGTTCCTGTGACCCGACTCTTACTCCCCCTACCCCCAGACCTGTTATGGGGAGTGCCTCATCCAACCCCCCGACTCCCCAGTTGGATACCTTCTAAATGGCTGGAGGTGCCCTGCGTGCAGGACTCCATGGCCCTGTAACAAAGGCCTGATCTTCGCCAACCCTGATAGAGAGTTGATTCCTCTTCGGGAACCACTACTGTTTAGGACTCCTCTTGTCGGTGCCTCCCACACACAATGTGCTACCTCCTTTCCAACCCGAACCATCAGTGCCCCAAGGAGATCAAAACAGCCTTCTGAGCCCACCCCACACTAAATCTCTTCCATTTACCACAAGCCCCTGCATTCGGAAACTCAGCGTCTAAGCCTGCCACCATCCTGCCCCTTTGAGAAGTGGCTGCCACAGGTGGTACTGTGCTAGTTCGGCTCCCTTTTCAGTCATATCCCACAGTGCAAAGAGAAACACAGAGCACATCCTCTGAGGATATTCTCTGAGGACCCTGAGAAGTTTGCTGTTGGGTTCCGTACCCCGAAGATTGCTTTCAGTCTGACCTGGAGAAATGTCCAGTTTATCCTGGCTTCTTGTTGCACAATAGAAACAGAGAGGCTCCTAAGGCCAATGATGCGGCCTTTGCAACCACACCAGATGGCAATCAGACCGAAGTGCTATTTGGGGCTCAAGATGTGTCCAAGTGGAACTATAACATTGGGGCTGGGAAATTCAAATAGAGATTATATCTCCAGGCCATGTCAGCGGGTATTCATAAGGGCAAGCCTATAAATGATGTTAAGTTTAGGACTATCAGTCAGGGTTCTGATGAAAATCTGGTAGTTTCTGGAGGGGCTGTGCAGAAAAAGGAACCCTCCTCCACTGTTGGTGGGAGTGTAGACTGGTGCAACTACTATGGAAATCAGTGTGGAGATTCCTCAGGGAACTAGGACTAGAGGTTCCATTTGACTCAGCTATTCCCCTTCTTGGTGTCTTCCCAAAAGAATTAAAAGCATCATACCACAGCAATATATGCACACCCATGTATATAGCTGCACAGTTTGTAATAACCAAATCTTGGAAGCAGCCCAAATGCCCATCAGCTGATGAATGGATAAAGAAAATGTGGTTCTTTTATATGATGGAGTACTACTCTGCCATAAAGAATGATACACTTGAGATATTCCTAGGTAAATGGATGCATCTTGAGACCATACTCTTAAGTGAAATAAATCAGACACACGGTATTTAAATACAGTATTGTTTCTCTGGTATGAGAAACTGAAAGTGTAAACAAAGACTAAAGTGTATTATATGGGGAAAGGGAAGAAAATGTCCAAATGGGAAAGGGAACAAGGGAGGGGAAAGGAACAGAGGGACAAGAGAAATAAGAAATGGAAGGAAAAAATGGAAGCGAAGCTTTTGTAAATAGGGAGGGAGGAGGTGAAGGAAGGGGAGGGGAATGGGAAAAAAAGAAGCAACAAGATATGTCATGTACAGGTACAAATCCCCTGTGATGAACGTTATCACTCTGTACATCTAAAATGTACCATTCAAATGAAATAAATTTCAAAAAAAGAAAAAGAAAATCTGGTAGTTTTCCAACGATGGCTCAGAGAGGCTCTCTGCAACTAATTAGCACCCAAATTCTAGACAGGGCTGCATAATCCTGAGCCAGTATTTCCTTAGCCACTTGGCTTCAGACAGTAGGAAGACGCTCTGGAACTTCAAAAGGCCCACAAAAGGGGATGAGTCAATTCGCTGACTTTGCTTTCACGATCTTTAACCACCATGACTAAGAGGAGGACAAACGGAAACTGAGTAAGGAGAACAGGTGGGCTAAAGTCGTACCGGCCCTCACGGATTAGGCCCATAACAAAGCCCACAGCACTAAGGGGCACTGAAGTAACCCAAAGGGTGATAGAGGCAAGTCTGTGTGCTTCAAGTACGAGCAGTTGGAGCTCTGGGCAAAGGAGGGTTCGCAAAGGCCACCGAGTACTTGTTGAGTCTGTCTGGATACAGGCAAGAACCCTTGGCGCCGAAGGAGGGATCACCCTCACTCCCAAAAGGGAACAAGGTCACCCGTTACCATGGTGGCCAAGGAGGAGTACCTGGAGAGTGGCTGATGGTACATGAGTCAGTCCAGGTGGCCTTTGCACGAGGACATCCCATCCTTGGAAGAGCGTGGATAACTCTGGACATCACGGGTAAGTTACTTTTCTTTTGGATATGAGGGCTTCTGACTTGGTCCTAACCTCCTATCGGGGCATATTATCATCCTTTACTCAGTTGCTGTGGTCCTGGAAGGAATTAGCCAGTTGTTTTCTTCACACCCACTCCAAATTTCCAGTTGGGAGATTTCATTTTGCAAGATACCTTCATGGTAACACCAAAATGCCCCAGTAATTGGAAGAGATATGCTCCTCCTGCTCAGAGCCACCCTGTCACTCAGACCTCTGGCAACGCATGCCCTAGTTGGCAGGGCCCCAGTCAATCTGGCCCCATCAGGCCAAGTTCCTTTGCCAGGAGCTGATCCCCAGTCATGATATGATGGCACCCTAGAACAGGCGGTCAGAGCCACGCCCATGATCATTCGGCTCAAGTTTCCTAAGCTACACCCTCCTAAAAGACAACACCCCCCAGAAGAGAGGCTACACTGGGGCCGAAGCTCATTGTCAATAAACTTTTGGCTACAGCATTGCTCTTGCTGTGTCAGTGCCTACGTAACACACCGATCTTACTAGTAGTCAAACCACTGGGCGCACATCACCTAGTACAGGAACTCAGAATCATCAGTGAGGCAGTGGTGCCTGTTCAACCCCTGGTGGCAGAGCTGGATGCCACCCTTGAACAGATCCGGGAACATACCAACTGGTTCTCTGTCCTTGATCTCAGGGATGCCTTCTTTTCTATCCTGTGGACCCAAGTTCCCAGTATTTGTTTGCCTTCAAATGAGAAGATTCCCAAACTGGGCTCCACAACAGTGTACTTGGACGATCTTGCCTCAGGGGCTTAGAGATAGCCCCCATCTGTTTGCATAGGCCTTGATTCAAGACCTTAGAGGCCTGAATTTTGAGAAAGGATACCCATTACAGTACACAGATGACCTTCTTATTTATAGCCCCACCAAGGAGTTATCAGATTAAAACCCTTCAATCTCCTAGCAAAGCGGAGGTACAAGGCATCCCAACGTACAACTCAAGTTTCTTAACAAAAAATGACCTACTCAAGGTGTGTTTTAACACCAGAACAGAGACAATTGTCCTCGAAGAGAACAAAGAGAATTTGCCAGCTGGGTCCTCCAGAGTTGAGGGATTTTTAGGGCTTTTACAGCACCCGAGGGCTTTTTTAAGAATGGCTGGCTTCTGCCACGTACGGATACTGCATTTTGGAGTAATACCCAAACCCTTATATGAGGCAACCAGGGGACGAAAACTGGACACTTGGAATCGACTCTAGCACTCAGGAGGCCTTTCAGGGCCTTAAATGGGCCCTGATGCAGGCCCTGGCATTAGGAACACAGACCTAACTAAATCTCTTTCTCTCTAAACTGGGCAATAGCCACCGGAGTACCGATGTAGCGTCCGTGCCCAGAACCCAGCTGGTGGCCTACTTCACTAAGTGACTAGGTGAACCAGGGCTGGCCTAACTGCCTATAAACAATAGCCGCAATGGCACTCTTAGTCTAGGCAGCTGCTGACATAATATTGGGTCAAGTTTTCAGTTCTACCCCACACCAGGTCAGGGCCCTGCTAGAACTCACAGGACATTTGCAATAACTAGAGAAAGGCCCCTTAAATACCATGCCACCCTCATTGAAAACCCAGACTCCACTCTTCAGTCTTGCACGATTCTAAGCCCAGCCCCCCTCCTCCCCACTAACCAACAGGCAGAACACGAGTGCAACCAAACCACTGCCCAAAAGTATGCCGGCTGCCTTGACCTGAGGGGCCAGTCACTGGTGGGGATGGTGAGCACATGGTTTACTGGGGGCAGAGTTTCACAAGACGGCATTACGAGGGTGGGGTGTGCCACAGCCAGCCTGACCCAGGTCTCTGAAGCAAAAGAACTCCGTCCCAGAACCTCAGCCTAAAAGACAGAACTTCTTACTCTCTTTCAAGCTCTACAATTCACCCAGGCCCAGAGGATCAATACATACACCAATTCCAACTACAGTATGCCTTTCTGATCTCACATGCACACACCGACATTTAGAAAAAGAGGGGACTTTGACTAGCTCCCGACACGGACAAGAAACTCTCAACCTCTTTGAGGCAGTAAATCTCCCAAGTGAGGCAACGGTTGTCCATTTCTGGGACATCAAGCCTCCTTGGACACAGTCTCCCAGGGTAGTTCAAAAGCGGGTTTGGCTATCAGATGGGCTGCCTACCCAAGTAACCCTGGCCCATCAGTAACTCGCCATGGCTCCGTCCCAGGCTCCAACTTGGAGGCTCTAGGGAACAGCTTCAGATGACTCATGATGAGGGAGGACTCTAAAAGAGCCAATGTTGGTATATGAGACCCCAGCTCTTCTCCCTACAAGGGGTACAGTGACAGTGGTCAACCCTACACAAAGCCTTCCATCTAGGGCGGGATGCCACCATCACTGTGGCACAAGGCCTTTTATAAGGTCCAGAGTCCAAAGCATTGTAGTCTCTGTAAAACCTGCCCCATCTGTCCTTCACGGTCCGCAGGCCCATCCATCCCCACTGCTCAAACCAATACAACAGTGAGGGACCTCCCCTGGGGAAGACTGGCAGATACGGTAGGGTTCACCCACACGCCTCTGTGCAAGCAGCATACAGATCTCTTGGTGTGCATACATATCTCTACTGGGTGGGTAGAAGCCTTCCCTACTGGGTCAAAAAGAACCCCTAGAAGTGGCAAAACTCCTTCTCAAGGAAGTAATGCCTCAGTTTGGACTACATTAGTCTATCCAGAGCCAAGATGGGCCCTCCTTTACTTCCCAGATTGCACAGGGAATTGCCAAAGATCTACAGGCTCTACAATTCACCCAGACCAAGAGGATCGAATACCATCTCCACACTTCCCAGAGACTCCAGTTCTCAGGGAAGGTTAAACAAGCCAACTAACTCCTCAAACAGTAGCCAAGCTGTGCCAGGAAACACCATAAATGGGACTTCCTCCCGGTTGCCTTAATGAGACTCTGAGCAACCCCCAAGTCCAAACTTAATCTCAGCTTGTTTGAGATGCTTTATGGAAAACCATTCCTGAGACCTAACCTGCTTACTGCCACCAAACTTCCCAAGTCCCCCAAAACATATCCATCTGAGAACTTTCCAACAGGCCCTCCAAGAACATGGAATCAAGATGCTTTTGCTACCAAGGACTAACAACAATTGTCAGTGCAAGGTCCTCCCTGGCAACCAGATTCTAATCAAGGCCTAGAAAGAGGGTGGGCCCTAGGACCAACTCTCCCCTAAATGCAAAGACCCTTATACAACCCTTTTAGCCACACCATCCTGGGTCAGGAGAGAGATAGCTAGATTCGCTTCTCTAGAGTAAAACCCAAACTGCCTAAGGCACCCGAAAATAGACAGAAGAGACCACAAAGCCTGTACACTGTGAACCAGTGGATACCCTCAAATTTCTTTTCGGAAAAGAGAAACACCTGCTAAATCTGCTAAGTCAGATAAATAAACTAGTAGAAAGCAAAAACCAGCCCCCATCCTGGGAATCTGGCTTCTCCTTGCATATCTATTCTGCTATTCTCTTGCTTGCCACAACTAATACTGTGGTGGCTGGGGATTTAGCTCAGTGGTTAGAGTGCTTGTCTGGCAAGCACAAGGTCCTGAGTTCGATCCCCAGCACCAAACAAAAACAAAAACAAAACAAAACAAAAAACTAATACTGTGGTGTGTGGTGTCACTTTGAGATCCTTGCTCCCAGTTACAGAATAACTTCTTTTGCCCTGTTCTTGTCCTTCTTTGGCCTGGGATCCTCTTTGGTAGCTCAAGAATTGCCTATATGAGAATGAGGAGTGGTGAATGTTGTTTTTATATCAATCAGTCTGGAATAGTGAGAGATGCAGCAAGAAAGTTAGCTCACCAAGCTTCTAAGATCTACCAGGAATTGTCTGAGCCATGGAGGTCCTGGTCAAAGACCTAGAATTGAGCATCCTGGCTACTTCCCTTAGTGGGGTATCTGTTAATGCTTCTCATAGTCTTATTATTTGGAGCATGTATACTTAATCTCTTAGTCAAACCTGGTTCTTCTCTTTAACAGCCACTAAACTACAGGTGATGATTCTAGCAAGACCCTAAACCCACCCTCATATCTAAAGCTCATCAATGCATCCACTGAGGTGGAATACAGTTTCTCTTAGGCCTCTAGATCAGGCAGGGTGAAAGTTCCGTTGTCTGTGCCTCAGTAGGGTCAATACTCCTACTCAGGAGGTAGCAGATACAGAAAACAGACATTCTGCCCTCGGCATCCCTTAAGGATTTTTGGAGACCAGGTCTCTCAAGGGGAAATAATATAGACAGCACAACTGAGGGCTTCAGGAGCACTCCCCTCAACTCACCCAAACCTGGGCAGTGTCCCAGAGCCAACATCTGATCTTGCCCCAGGGCTTACCGCACAAAGGTTGAAATAGCGGAAACAAAGAACCCAAGACTGCCTGGGAAAATTCCAAAAATTCCAAAGCAAGACTCAGGCACACAAGACCTCCCTGGACCTCCATGCATGACGCAGCATAACCTTTCTTCCCCTGGAGCTCACTGGAGGCTCTACATGCCCATGAGCTGCATCTCATACATACGATTTAAACAGAGAGAATTACGGGAAAGGACACACATGACAGACACAGCAGACAGAACACTCACCCTGTCAATCATGCTGTCTGTCATGCTCTGCAGAACCCCAACGGAGGCACCTTAAAGACATGTAAACCTCTGCACCCTACTCCGCCCTCCGTGCTCATGCCATTTTCCTTTTCATTCTGAGTGTACGTCCTCCTTAATGAATTCTGCCACTGTTTCCTTGCCATCATGTGCTGCACCCAGTTGTTTGTGCATCACAGGAGCCCGTCCCCAGGTACCATACAATGGAGCGACTCAGGTCAAACTGTCACTTGAGCGGCTGTCCCGCAAGACATAGAATAACTCAGAGCAGCATATAGCCTGCTCTGCACAGAGTGCAGCATGACCTCCGAATGAGTCATTTTTTAATTCAACTTAGAGCAAGTGAAGCCAACGTGTTAGTTCAGGTTTTTCCTTGGTAACACTAAGGCGGGCAGGGCGCCTGGATGGTAGAGGAAAGTCCTCTTCCTTGAGACTCCATCAGCACCGAAAAATGACTGCGCGGTACAGGTTTCCTCATTCCCAGGCTCTTCACGCCCCCCACTGGCCCATGCAGATGGCCTGAGTCAAGCCTCTAACATTCAGCATTCAGGAAACAAAAGAAGCTCATTCACCATTCATCAGGCACTTGGATGAAAAGAGGAAAACTAAACTGGGCACAAATTTCCAAACTTCCTGTCAGGCTACTTTGGATCCCACGAAGAATACTGTCCTCAGCCTCAGAGTGAATGTGCTTTGAAAACCTGCTACATAGCAAATGCTGGGGGCACACCCAGCAATCTGTACTTGGCCTCCAGGAGATTCTGCTGCCAGCTGGCATCTGAGAGCCGCCAACCTGGGCAGAGCTCATTGCACGGGGCTGTTCTCACCATGGGAAAGGCCAGGCAGGGCTGGGACCTGGGGCGTCATGCTGCAGGATCGAGCTAATGCGGGCTGTGGTGGAATCGAAATGTTAAGACCAAGAGACTTCTGAAATAAAACGGCTTACTAAGCTGTTAGAGATGCTACCGTGCAAGACAGGGTATGGAGGGCTGGAGACCTGGGCAGTAAAAAATTTACAACAGATGAGGAATATAGCAAAGACAAGACTTTATTTTGGCCACAGTATCCTGCCAAGGGGGATGGGAGAGAGTTTCCAAGAGAGAAATCATGCAGCCAGGGTGAGAGACTGGGTTTTTATGAAGGTTTGAAGATGTGGGAAAAGGATTTAAACAGCAAATGTGGCTATCTAAAGAACACATTTTTGGGGTCATTTAGCACCTTGTAGATTTTCCAGGGACCATCTGTATTGGCTCTACTATTGCACTAACCATTGCAATTTTTTTTGAGATAGGGTCTCACTGTGCAGTTCAGGCTGGCCTTGAACTCACTATGCAGCCCAGGCCGGCCTCAAACTCATGGTGCTCCTCCTGCCTCGGCCTCCAGAGTGCTGGTATTACAGGCATGCACCACTATGTCCAGCTCCCGTTGCAATTTTGACAAACCCACTTCCTCAGGCCTTTAGCTTTAGATAAGAAGGAGAAAAGGAGGTCTACACACATCTTCAGAGAACATGGGTCAGAAATCTGGGAGGACTGAATGGGTCTTTTTATGTGAAAAGATTTGTTGGTGCCTTATGACTGCCTGCTGAGGGTGGGTTGCCTTTAACTGGAGTCCCTTTGTTGTTGGTTGGCTGCAACTGAAGTCCCACTGTTAAGGGTTTTAATCCTTTTCATTGCCAGTGGGCAGCCACTACAAATGCTGGCCAAAAATAAGAGGACTGATCCTGGGACAAATTCCCTAACATGACCAGAGAGGGGATGGGAAAATGTCTACCAGACCAGAGGAGCCAGACTATTTTTATAAAGAAAATTGAGGGAGAAGAAAGCACAAATTGCTCGACAAAATTCACCAGAAAAAAACTTTAAGGAAAAAAGCAAGGCTTTATCTTGACAAGCAGTTTATAAACTAGGAGATGCCATCTTTGGTAGAAAATGAACATTTGCTCAGAAAGAACAAAAAAGGGTCCTGTACAGAAAAAGCTCCCACAGTGGTCCCATATGCAAATGAGAGATATGCCTGAGCAGGGAGCACTCAGCCTTCATCGGCCGATATTTCAATTTGACTGCACATGTAGCTTATCGGCCTTGGTGCTGAAATGGGGTTTCCTAGATGCTGTTTATCTTGCCAGTTGAAACAGAACATGCCCAGCGAGGTCCACAGTGTTCAGTTTGTGGTTCTTCTGAGAACACAGAGCACATGGCACCAAATAGCTGCCAGGCAGTGTCTAGGGCATCACTTCACACCTCCAGGCAGGGGCGCGTGAACACATAAACCAAGCCTGGCCTTCCCTTTGGCAAGAGTAGGTGGGTCACGCCTCAGCTGGCTTCAATACCAAGGCCAGAGAGCAGTCTTGATCACTAGAGACTGATGACGGGGCCGCCATGAGCCTGAATAAGCAAACTCTGCAGTTATCTTCATCTCCCAGGGCCCATCTCTTGTGACAACACCCAAGGTGTCTCCTCGCCTTGGCTACATGTCTATTTGTGTCATTCCTTCACAGATTCATCATTCTCCATTCACGAAGTATAAAAGCAGCAACTTAGGGTTGATCTTTTCTCTGGAATTCCCTGTCTCTCTGGTGAAGGCCCCATCCCGTAGAGCAGGCTGTGCCTCACTCTGCTAGGAACATCTCCGTGTGGTACAGGGCTGTGCTTTGCCCTGAGCGACTCCATTTTGTAGCAGCAGTTTGCGCCATTTTATGTGTGAATGCTGAGGCAGAATGGCTTGGTGACTCCTGTGTACAAGTTGATCATCACCAGATGCTGGATACAACAAACATTAGAAAAAACTCCCAGCTGCATAGCACAATTGGGGCATAAGCTGATAAATTAATCTTGCTAATTAAAAAATTAGAGTGTCTAAGTTACATCAGACCAAACTAGGCCACAAGCCTATTGGACACAGCAGCCCAGCAAACAATGCAAGCCCCTCTCTCCCCTAGATCACATAAATACTGGGCAATACTGGGCAGAGTGGTACCACAATGACCTGCCATCCATGAGACCACCTGGTGAATGTGGCACACAGCCAACAGACTGTGAACTTAGCTCTCTGTCCCCTACTTCAGCTTAGTTCCATCTCCCTGCTCGATGCAAGCCACAGTCCAGACTCAGGCTTCGAAACGACCCTGCACTCTTGATAATCGCACACATCTTACAGAAAGAACCCCCACCTGGCCTGTGACCTTATCCAGCCTCCTGTGGTGACTTCCCACATCCCTGTAGCCTCTTCACCTTGGCTTTCCATCCTTCCTCTTCAAATTCTGCAGTCACCGTGAACCTTTTCTTAGCCATTCTCTAACCTTTTATTGTGTGAGGTGTGAGGTGTGACCTTGAGTGTTATAGGTATTAGTAATTGATTAGTAATTAAGATTTAAAAAAAAAATTTCCCAGCTCATGAACTTTGAGTGCTCAGCCTGACAGCTAACAAAATTGATGTAGCTTGTGAATTTCATTGTGATTCGATAAATCCTGACATTGTGGAAAGACGCAAGCATATCTGCTCTGTGTTATGAGCATAGGTCACTTACAATGCCCACGTACATGTTAACTGAGAAAAAATGTTACACTTTTCGCTTATCAGTCAACATTCGCGTTAATTGAGTTCTTAGACCCAGCCAAAGAGCCTACATAAAAATTAGGGGAGGAGTTAGGGATGGTGGCACATTCCTGTAATCCCAGCTACTTGAGAGGCTAAGGCAGGAGGATCCCAAGTTTGAGGCCAGCCTGGGAAGAATAAAGGAGGGAAGGAATGAAGAAAGAGTTCCGGCTGGGGGCAGAAAATGGGGCAAGAATAAGAGGAGTTTAAGACAGGAGACAGTGGACCGACCACAGAGACGTGTCAAGTGTAGATGTCTAGATCTAGGGTCCTAACTCAAGAGAGAGAGAAAAGTTAGAGACATAAATTCAGGACTTTTTGTCATGTGAAAGGCAGGCAATGTCATGTTGTTACCAAGCATGGATCCAGAAGCTTACCCCACAGAAAAGCCAACATCTAAGAGACAAGTGTTGGGGGAAAAGCAAGGTTTTACGTGGTGGCCAAAGAAGGGAAAAGTGGGGTCTATGCTCACAGATCAAATTCCAGGTACAGGAAAGGAATAATGAGCGAGAGAGAGGAGAAAATGAAGGCGGAAATATTCATGTTCTTTCGGGGCAAAGGTAGAGCTCTTCCAAGAACTCAAGTGCCAATTCTTTTGGATTTGGTGTTTGCTGTCACTGTCCTAGCGTCTTTAGCCCTGAAGGGGAAGAAGAGAGACTAGATGTGTTAGACAACCCCCATCACTGGGACAAAACCCTGCACCTAACACCTGCAATTTAGAGCAGGAGAGGTTTATTTTGGCTTGCATTTCAGAAGTTTCCATCCATATTGCGAAGGTTTCAACACAGAAACAGCACGGTGGAAGGGCTTGGGAGGGAGGAAAGCTGCTCAGCCCATGGGGGCCAGGAAGCAAAATAAAGAAGGAAGGACTCGGGAAGGAAGACCCTTCCTGGCAGGCCCCACCTTCCAACAGCACACTCAGCTGCCGAACCCACCAGCTGATGATTCCGTGATGAATTCAGCACCCCACGATCCAGTCACCCTCCACAGCCCCTGCACCACGGAGGCCTTTGAGGGACATTCTTGATCTAACTGTAACACTAGGGAAGTCTGGCTCAAGCCAACCTTGTATGGTTCTGGGCAAAGCATTTGTCAAACAATCAACACGTCTGTGTGGAGAACTGAGTAGAATCTGACTCAAAGGCCAGCACAGCAAACAGGACAGAAACAATAAGAACACAGATGATGTCTTTTTATTGTTCTGGTCATCCATCAGACATCTGCAGGCCCAAATGAAGAGTCAGTATTTTCAGGAAAAGTGGCCAAACCCTGAGAAGTAGCCCAGGTATCCGACCTCTGGCTCGCCTGGGCCACACTGAGTGAACAGAAGACATCCTGGTCACATATAAAATATGTACTATGGTTAATGTATGTATAAGTAACAAAACTTCCTTTCAAAATATTTTTATATAACATTTTTTAAGAGAGGGCAACATAAATATAAAACCAGTGGACTATTTGACCTTGTCTTGTGAAACTAGCACACAAGTGTCTGGTCTGGTGGGTTGCAATTCTTAGTGTGCCCTGGAGGTGCTTTTCTGAAATTTCCCATCTAATTTTACTGTTTGTGAACCTCATCATTGAAAATTGTTCACAAATGTACCTGCTGGCCAAAAGCGATGAAATGATTAAGGTGAGGGTGACAATACATGGCCTTTTATTCATTTCCTAAGTCCCTCTTTTTTACCACCCATCTCCAGTGTGTCATCAGTAGCTATACCAGACATGTTGCCGAAGATTAAAGAAAACTCCTGTAATATAAATTTACTGCTTCATGCAAATGAAGATATTTAGTGTCTTTTAATAGCACCAAAGAAGCCGTTTTCCTCAACGACATTATCAGTACCTCTAATAAAAATGACAAGTTGAGCTGTGTCTCTGGCATCAGGACTTTCGCCTATCACCAAAGCATAAAATCGGAAAATAGCATCCAGCTTTACTCTCCAAATCTTTCAGAACAGATTTTCTAATTGCTTCAATTCACCCATTGTCTTAGTTAGCTTTTTTAGAGTCAGTGGTTTGTAAAAGAGCAGATTTAATACATTTATAAGTTATAATATTCACCCACAAGCCAAATGCAAGAAGAGTGCCGAATGTCCATCTATGCACTGGAGACCTGAAGGATCCAGTCAGGGGCTGGGAGCCCATAGCACTGTCCCATGTGACACGACCCCTGGGGGTCTTGGGGGGGTCCCACCACCCCTGGTGGGAGTGCCAGGCACCGAGGTGGTGCCTAACCCGGGCCTGACTCCCGCTCCGATGCAGAAGGTTGAAGGAGAGTCGGATTGAGACCTCAGTGCCAAAGCAAAAGTAATTTTAATAAAGCAAAAGCAAATACAAAGCTGCTATCTCTCGGCGAGAGAAGCAGGGGCGCCCGAAACTGAGCCACTGTCAGGCACAGGCCCATTACACAGCTTTTATATGTCTTGACTAGGGGCCCACCCTGATGTTCTCAGCTCAGGGTGTCACTACTTGATTGGTCAATTGCCTTGTTACTAGGGAACATGGGGAAGGGTCTCTGGGGACTTTCCACTAGGGTCTGGGTCAAGATTTCTTTTTTTTTCTAGCTTCTGTAAAGGCAGTCTTGCAAAGGTATAGTGTAGAGAGGAAGTGTAACCACAGGCTGTCATTCTCGCTGGCAGTGTCAACCACAAGTGACTGCAGACCGCCATCCTCGCTGGCAGCGTTAACCACAGGAGCTGCTGCAACCTGTTTTTGCTCTTAATAAAGTACCCTATTTCTCTTCTCCAGGGGGGCCTCTCGTTTTAGCCCTGGCTAATATCCCCCCTACCCCTACACATGTATGCCCGTGTCTGCAGATGATGGCTGAAGAAATCTTTACTGGAACCAGGATATGATGCTCACAGTAGAGATGAAGACCAGAGCTCCCCCGAAGTAACAGCAGCCATCCTTGATGACAGCAAGGCGCCGAGCTCCTTCTGCAATGTGAACAGCCGAGTTCCTTTCAGGAGAACCAGCCGCAGCTGAGTTTCACCTGGGAAACAGCCCACCAACTACCTTCTGCTCCCTTTCTGCTTTCTGTTGCATCTGCAACAATCCTCAGGTGGGTCCTCTATGCCCAGAACCACATCAACTCAGTCCAGCTGGGCGTTCTGGCTCAAGTTGACCACAATCAGTTCACCACACCCAGCTATAGTCTGGTGAGACAACTGATTTTAGAAAAATCTGGTTTTTTATCAGGACAAATTTTATCTGCCAAGCTTTCCATATACTGCTCGGTTCCTCTTTCTGGGTGACAGACACTCATACCATACTTTTCTAATGAAAATATTTACTTTCAGTAGCAGCGGCCAGTTGTGCACCTCAGCAGCTACATGGGGGGAATAAGGGAGTGATCTTTGTGTTCACACACTTGGCAGACAAACAGCACGGTTATACACATGTGTCCAAGTATCAACAGGTGAGTTTTCACCCACGTTACATGCTGTGTTACATTTCTGTGCATTTATAATTTATTTTCTCACATGTTTTCTTTTGATTTTTTAAAGTAGTATTAGCCCAATTCAGTATAATGTCGCATGAAAATCCGCTTTTACAACTTGGGAGGAGGTTGAAATGAGGCATCAGGTGACTTGACTACCAAAGATGACTTGGATCCTCTGAGCCAAAGAAGTTACCACAGTAAGACAGAGCAAAATATGACAGAGAAATAGAGAATGAAGACTTTGATTCAGATGAGAAAGAAAACAGTAATGTAAATTTTTTTTAAAAAGTTTTGGTTTTTTTTTTTGGTGTCGGGGATCGAACTCGGGGCCTTGTGCTTGTAAGACAAGCACTCTAATCACTGAGCTAAATCGCCAGCCCCATAAGTAAATATTTGACTAACCAAAATGCTACAAAATTGAAGAGGACAACCCAAGACCCTCCTTTAACAAAAGCCAGGAGCTTTATTCTGTTTCTGTACATATGGGAATTTGTATTCCACCAAAACTATGAATTCCTTTGTAGATGTAAAATGTTTTTGTAAGTTCCTGCCTGTCTGTGAAACGTTTTGCTGGTGTCCTACTTTCGTAGGATCAGCCCGTCCAAAGGTCCACCTGGGGCTGTAAGGGCTGACAAGTGTTCTGATACAACGGAACTCACTATGTTCTTGTCCTACTTTCGTAGGATCAGCCCGTCCAAAGGTCCACCTGGGGCTGTAAGGGCTGACAAGTGTTCTGATACAACGGAACTCACTATGTTCTTGTCCTACTTTCG
>PVJO010001803.1:72102-160374 GCA_004026905.1 Hystrix cristata | reverse complement strand
AAACTGTTTAGCTGGGGCTTTAATAAGAGCTCACTCATTTATCTCTTAATAATTAGATGCCATATAATTTAAAGCAAGAAGTTTGCCAAACTGGCTGTTGATTTGTGAGTTTATGAATGTATTAAGCTCTTTCACTTTTAATAAAGAGAGCATTAAACTGTCTTTATTACATAGCTACACTTGATTACTTTCAAGTTACCTGAAAATAGTTACATCCCATCAGATATATTACATAAGAAACTACAAAAAATCAAGCAGAAAACAAAGCCCAAATTCAAGATTTGAATATTTATGCCTGCATCTACAATTCAGCTTTTAAAAGACAGTTTAATTTTCTTTATTTGAGATTTATTTCAAAGTAATACATTTCAATTAAGTGTAGCACTTAAAATTAATTTTTATATATGAAACCATTTTTCATCATTATAAATTATTTTTGGAAGAAGAATCTCATAATCAAAGTTAGAACTTTCAAGGCATTGTCTTCTCAAACTAAAATGATATAGGAAACTTGAGCCCACCATAACTACCTTCTCTTTTTTCAAAATGGAAAAACGGATCTTTGTAGCAGACCCAAAACTTTAGAAGTAGAGGGTGGGCAAGCAGGGAAGTACTGGAGAGAAGAGCAAGCTGGCCTTACAAGTGGTAATTAACACAAAGGCAGAGAGCCCAACAAAGAAACTAATTATCTCAATTTAAAAATAATAGAGTTCACACGCTGAACTCTGTGCAGGGTTTTTTTATACGGACTTCAAGGCAATAGGAGTTACTAACTATAGTGACAAAAATGATGCCCCACTCCAATTCTCAGCAGCTGGCCTTCGTAATTTAATTAAAACTTCTTATCGTAGGACGTCCTTTGATATGTAACTGAAAAGCAATGAATACATTTATGATGGCACTATGTCTTTTATTCTTTAAAGTCAGCTTCTTGTTTTTAATGACACAACAGTCTCTTAAAGAACACAACTTTCAGTCAACATAAAATATGCAGATTTCTATACACCAGAGTTAAGCCAACGAAACAATCACAATGACTTTGAACTCTTCATCCCAAAGATGCATTGGGTGCATTTTTTATAAACTGAAATAATAAATAATAGATTGGGTCTAAAAGTAATTTGTGTTTTTGCTGAGCCATCTACTCCCAAAATATCTGGATTTTGAGTCTCTAATACATTACACCATGAATTTCATTCCTAACTCTAACTCTGAAGAGTATAGGCAAAGTCAGTGCTTTTGTGCTTTGCTTAATTTTTTTTGCCTTTTTCTTCATTCAGAAGACAGAAAAAGAAGAGATTAGAGATTACGTAAAGCTCTGTTCCATCCATTCCAGGCTGTCAACCATTTTAATTTATTAAAATATGGGGTTTTCATTCAAAAGAAGTAATTTCTTAACTCTTATCTAAGTTCTACAAGGAAAAAGTTAGAAAAACTCTGGCAGCCGTCTACCGCACCCCCTCACCCCGAGTGGGACATTTTCTCGGCCAGCAATCCCTGCTATAATTTCCTACAATAAGGCAGGTAGGCAGGGCAGGCATTTTTTTGGACTTTGCCGCATTGGCAAATTTCCTTTTGTTTTTTGATGCCATAGTGGAAATCTACAGAGATGCTAATCCCTCTAATTATTTGTGCTTATGATTTAAGTTCTTAAATGTTACACTTGAAGTATGAGGTTCAGAAAACCATCAAAGAATGAGTGTTCTGTAAATCAACAAATCCCTGATTCTGGGGTCTAGCACGTGGAATGTAATGGGTATTTCAAAGCTTGACTCACTGCGTGACCAGGGTCCTTTCTATACCCACCCACTGGGCAAGGACCATGTACTGACTTTCACTGTTTTGTTTTTTGTGTGTCTGTATATTATCTTTGCAAACAAATTGCCACCCTAAGGTGATTAAGGAATTCATATCCGATACCTATTAGTGTTTTCTATTCTGCATATCCTCCATGAGTATTCATTTCGAAGCCAACAGAATAGTTACTTTTTACAAATCAATTCCAGTGAAATTTTATGATTGTAGAAAGGCACTTAGTTCTTGACCCCATTGTAAATAAGCCCCAGTTCCATTCTCTTCTCTCCCAAGCAGACCTGCTGAATCTGTTCAATTTGTAATGGAAAGAGGAAACTTGCTTAGGGCATAGTTTCCAAAACTGTGTTCCTCTGTAATATGTTATTTTTAGGATTCCATAGTTCAATGAGTTTTTGAAATGGAAGATTAAAATTAATTAAAACAGGACTTTTTATGGAAAGACTGTGTAGGAAATCTAATATGCTAATGAGCACTTATGAATCCCTGAGAGAGTGGTAATGTATGTGATTTCCTACCTAGGTAACCATAAAAGCCATGACTTTGAGAGCAACTCAAATAACTTGTGTTCTTTTTCTTTCTTTCCAGTACTGGAGATTGAACCCAGAGCCTTCACACTGAGCTACATCTCCAGCCCTGTGTCATTTTTATTTATTTTTTAATTTTGAAACAGGGTCTCACTAAATCACCAAGTTGCACAGACTGGGCTCAAACTTGTGATCCTCCTGTCTCAGTTTCCCAGAGCGCTGGGAGCACAGGTGTGGCACACTGCCACACCCAGCTAAATGACTAGATTTCTGCAGAACACCGTGAAATCCCATTCTCGAACAAGACAGGAATGAATATTAAGTAAATACATCAAGCAAGAGGTAAGAAGAAAAATAAAAATGGTAAAAGTGATATTCAGAATCAGAAGGTGGTATCCATCTCAATACTTAGGTTTACACTGCACACTGACAAATAACATCAATGTTTACTTTGTGTTCCTGCCTCCTGGTGATCATAGGATGGCTGAGCGCACTGGTCCATGTTTTCTGCGTTCTAACAGCCGAAAGAGCCTCCCCTACCAGAATGTCACAGATCACCATGGCAATAGGAAGGGAATTTGGAGAGATACATCCGGACTTTTAAAAGCATCTACCACTTTTGCTCAGTTTCTATTAACCAAAGCAAGTTACAAAGCCATCTAATTTAAAGGATTAGATTTCTAGGAGAAGAATAACAGAATATTGGCACAAATATTCTTCATGTCTAGACAGAGACTGAGGAGAGCTGCTTCCCCAAATCATACATTGTCCCACTACGCAGTGACTCATTGCTGCAGGTAGAAAGGCCGAGATCCTCACCCCAACTCAAGACAGTTCTGGTGAGAAATCCCAGGATGCAAGGGGTTGACTGAGCAATTCCTTTGTAAGACTGCATCATGCTCCAAACTCTCTCCCCACTTAACTCTCCTACCTTCACTTCCCTTCCGGGAGATGTTATTCCCCCAAGCACTAAAGATCCTCTCACTTGGTCATCTCCACCTCAGAGCCTGCTTATCCTGGAATAGCACAAAAACATTGCGACTTAATATTCCGCAGTTTCCTTCAGATGATGTTCAGGGTTTATTCATATTGATTCATGTAGTTCTAATTAGTTTATGTTAGCTGATTTTTAGAAAATACCACAAGTTACTTATCTATTCTCGTGTTAATGAGAATTTGGATTTGTCTCAAATTTTTACATTTACCATTTTACAGAAATTCTTGTTATATGCTACTTATTCATATATGCAGGGGTTGCTCTGGTATAGACATACTGTAGATAATATATGTAATGTATACATATATTATATACCGTATGTGAATTGCAATAAAATAGAACATGTGCATTCTCAATTATATTAGATGTTGTAGTTTCCTGAATATTAGTAGAATGGAATATAAATGGCCACTTACATTTTTCTAGGTATTACCGACTCATATCCTTCCTTATTTTTCTATTGAATTCTTGACCCTTTCCTTATTGAGTTTAAAATGTGTACTCCTGATACCATTCTTTGTCAGATATACAGATCTAAGATATTTGAAATATCTTCTCCTGGTCTGTGACTCGTCTTTTAACTTTATGATGTTGCTTTTACAAATAAGCTTTAAATTTTAATGCAGTTAAATTTATCTATCTTTTTCCTTTATGGATTATGCATCCACATTATTGTTTAGAAAAAGAGTCCAAGTCTTGAAAATAATTTGTATGTTCCCTGATGGAATTACAGTTTTTTGTTTTTTACATTTGAGCTATTCATCTACCTGGAATTTATTTTATTTTTGTATACAATATAATACGTATACTTTTTTTTAATATGGCAGCCAACTATTTCAACAATATTTTTTCCATCTTGATATCTCACATAAATTTATAATGTCATTTCTGTATAAACGTAGATGTATATATGACCTTCTGTTCTGTTTAGTCTATTTGTCCATCCTTGCACTACCATCACTTTGAATTAATTAATATGGCTTTACAATAAGTCTTGACATTTGAATAACAAAGTACTTTCCTTTATTCTTCTTTAAAATTACCTTTACTATTCTCAACCTTGTTTTGTTCCAAGTAAATTTTAGAATCATCCTGTTAACTCACACCAAATAAAATTCTCTGTTGGAATCTGGATTAAAATTGCATCAGACTCTTACACATTAATTTGAAGATAATTGATATCTTTATGATACTGAATATTTCCACTTATGAAAATAGCGTGTCTCCACAGAGATGCTTTTTAACCACATACAGGCCCAAGTCTCCCTTTCCAGAGGTATGATCCCGGGGGAACATCAGATGTGAAAGAGCAGGTTATGCATATGTATTGTTTCAGCTTTCTCTTTCAGTATAAACAGATTAAATTTGGCATGAATGTGATTTGGAATAAGAGTGGTGCCTTAAGAATGACTGATGTCCCACTGATGGAGCAAGGTAGCAGCATTTGAAATGAATAAGAAGGCCAAGATATTCAACACAGGAAGTACAGTTATTAGATTCAAAGAGACTTATGAAAAGGCCTTAAACATTGTATGGCAAAAACAAAGAAAAAAGAAGATTGTCCTTCACTACTGAGAGTAATGAAATTTGGCAGACTGATTCATTCTTTCAATAAATATTCATTGAATACCCATTATTTTCTAGGCAATGATCTGGCATTGGGGGAAGAGTAAGAAACAGAACAAAGACCCTGACCCCAGTGAATCAAGTTAGGGAAGGAACTTATAAACACTTGGTGAGTACTGAATTCTGCAGAAAAAATATAAATCACTGCTTTGGTCCTCAAGGTTCATGAGATTTACCACTGCAGTAGCACCAGGAGAGCAGTAAACAACGTCACGTGCCGCAGTACAAAGTATAAGTGCAACTAAAGTTCTGGGGGGACATGGAGACTGAGAGAGTAGGTTTCCTGGA
Organism: Hystrix cristata; assembly: GCA_004026905.1. NCBI lineage: Eukaryota > Metazoa > Chordata > Mammalia > Rodentia > Hystricidae > Hystrix > Hystrix cristata. The sequence continues at coordinate 155,124 of PVJO010001803.1, read as the reverse complement.
GGACACTACTTTAAGCTGGAATTTGATGACAGGCAGGATTGGTAGGTAGAAGGGAGAGTGGAGAGTGTTTTAGATAAGAACAGCATCGGAAAAGATGCTGAAATGAAATTCTCTTTCTATTCGGATAGACAGAGAGGGACTCAACATTCCTGGAAAAGAGAATCATGTTGGGTAAAAGGAGACGAGGTTGGATAAATCAAATGAAGCCAGAGAGTGGAGGAGTTTGATCACCAGCACAGGAGTTTAACTGCAGAGGGTCCTCCTTTCCCCGCTCCTCTTTCTCCTTCTTCTTTCATAGACTGGGAAGTGGCCTGACAAAAGCAAAATTATAAGAGACATCAGCCGGCACTGGGAAGCAAAGAGATAAGGGATGCAAATGGTGCCCTTGAGCCTGAGATACTGTGATAGGTTTGAGGCAAAGACAGCACAGTCCCTGCTTCACGGAATTTAGAAACAACACGGGAAAGTAAAACTGATGTGTTCAGTACTAAACTAATAAATGCTTGTGACCCAGATGTTCACTCAGACCTCTTGCCCCTTACTTGGCTTGGACCCCCAAATCTAAACCTGGTTAAATCTCAAAACCCTTCTCACGCTTTCTGTAAATCCACAAGGGCTTGTATCTCTTGCAGTCATTCTGTCTACAGCACCTGGGTCCATGAGCACTGCCTCTTCTTTCCCCTTGACGATCTACACCCAGAGCACTAACCCTTCATCGGTTTCCACGAAATACATGTGCTCTCCAAGCATTTTATGAGTTTGTTTTAATTTCCTGAGGCATTGGCAACATGGAAAGTGATCGCAATATTTCCCCATTCTTCTCAGCCTCCCTTCTCTGTCCCTCATTTCTGCTTCTCCAGATCAGTTTCAAGGATTTCATAAACTGCTTTTTTTTTTTACATGTAGATCAGTTCATTTCTCCCCCAGTCCTTGCCCCAAACCATTATAATCAAACAAATTAAGGTGCTGTAAACAAAGGGGAAGCTATGGTTTCTTAATAGCAGTTAAATTTGTAAGTGAATAAAACAAAATTATTTTTTCTCACACAGAAAACACATAAAGAAAACAAACCAAGGCAAAGATAAATATATTTCAGACGGTGTGGTAAAAGCTGGAGTTACGTGGACTATAATAGTTCAGAGAAGGAAAAGATCAATTGAGGAGGGTTTTAAAGGTGGAGATAGATCTTGAACAAGACCTTGAAAAAGTTGGAATTAGCATTACAGAAAGCAGAAGCAAAAGGTCATTCGAGGTAAAGAAATAACTTTAAGAAAAGTGGAGAGGAAAGAGGGAGCCCAGCACCTGTAGCCGGAAGAAGGAAACTCCCAACAGACAATTCATGAACAAGAAAAGCTCCCTGGGTGCTGGCAATGCTGAACTGTCAGACTGAGAGTTTCGGGTTTAGTCCAGTAAGATCAAAAAAAAGCTCTAAGAAAGTACTTTGGAAAGCAGGTAACAAGGGCAACTTTGGGAGAAGGGTCTCAAAAACAAGAACCGGCGGCCCAAGACCATTAGAATTCTCTGTTTCTGGTCTTTCCACCAAGGGGCTGGAGTGATTCGGTAGATTCCTGGCTCACAATCCATGGAGCCCTTACCTCTTGCTTCAAATCCAAAAATCCACGAGAAAGATGGTGGCTTCTGTTGGGGCACATTATAAATCATGGCCGGATTCAGTGAAGGGAGAAAGCAGGGGATTAAGATGAGGATGAGCCATGGACGGCACCACTGGGAGAATAACTTCAAGGAAGCAACCAACCACACTTTGCATCTAAACCTAAGCCCACTGATACAGTAGTTTTCATATGAGGAAAATGCATCTTCTTTTTCAGCAAGCATTTATTAAGAAGCTATTATTTGTAAGTTTCTATTATATATCCTTTTTTAAATTTCTTTGCTTTCTTGTGATGGAAGTCATCAGCCATTATTCTATGTGTTCCTTAAAGCCACCTTAAATTCTTTTAAGGAAAATTTACAATTAACTACTTAATAGCTGTTAGGCACCAATATTATGCTAAGATATAGTTCCCATTTTTAAGACGCTCTGAGTCTAAGAGTGAAGATATCGTACCATGTGTTCAAACATCTACAGAGACTATGATAGGAGATATTTAAAAGGCACACATAAAATTCTATGACTTCAAAATTTATCTTATCATGAGAAATAGTATCATTGAACTGATATTTAAAAGTAGTACAGAGTAGATAAAATTAAAACCTGAAGATGTAACAGTGAAAGGCTTTCTGTGGGGACGAGCAACTTGGGACAAGAGAATGAATACAAGCAGAACACGATCAAGAAACAGTTGTTATCTGACAGCATGAACCTGTGACTAAAGGGGAAGTCGGCTAAGAAAAATAAAAGCCTCTCCATTCTATTCCCAGGTAGGGAGGTAGCCTTTGGAAAGTAACAAAAAATACCTCTAAAAATGTTCATAGGAAAACGTATGGAACATTGCGATAGGGTAAAGTAGGAGCAACTAAGATGGAGAAGTATAATAGTTTGGAAAATTCAGAGGGTGAGGGAGCTGAGTCATTAACACGATACAGAGCTGGGGTGACACCGTGCTCACAATGAGAAGCGGTCACCTCCCGTTTCTGGAGGCCCCAAATTTCAGGCCTAACGCCATGAGAGAGGTGGGAAGAAGAGAGCGTTTTCCTTTCCTCCCATACTTACTTTTACTGGGGTTGTTAGTGACTCTGTGTGGTCTCTGGAACTCAGTCAAAAAACCTTAGCGAGCCACTAATGGTGTCATGAAGAAGTTCCCAGCCCTCGAAGATCCAGATGAAAGTTGTCCAGACCCGCAATCCATCACCACAGAAACCCAGAGTTTTTTATGCAGTCCATGTTGGTTTCAGCATACCGGTTTCTCTGAGATATGCAAACTTCCCACGTGAGCCTGTATTCCACACCATGTCAGCCACGATGGGGAACTCAGTGCCTTGCTCAGTGAGCACAGGTTAGATCTCACACAAAATGTCACTGGTGTTTACTGAGGCTTTGGGAAATGGGACAGAAAACAGCTTAAACGGATTTGTAGACATACCTGTTTCTGAGAAGACTTCAACAATGCCATGACACAGAATTTTTCAGAGGCCACTTCACCTGTCATGGTACCTGTTCTTGCTCCAAATTTCCTTTCCGTTCCTTCCCCTGAGACTGTCCCACACCAAGACTTTCAGTCTTCACCTGCTTATAAAGAGCAGAGCTTCTCACTCAAGGATGATTTTGCTCCCCTCCCCAAAGCGGGTGGGGTGATTTGGCAAGGTCTGGGGGCACTTTTGATTGTCATATTTTGAGTGGGACTTTTATGGGCATCTAGTGAGTTGAAGCCAGGGGTGCTCCTGAACATCCTACAGTACACAGGACATCCCTACACAACAAACAACTATAAGAATCAAAATGTAGGTAGAGCTAAGGATGACAAACCAAGATATAGAGCAAATCATTTTTCCCCTCCTCCTTGCTCCTCCATCTTTGTATGTTCTCAGCCCATGAGGGGTTCACTCCGATCATCAAAGTTGTTTGGCACATAAGAGCAGCTGAGACCCCAAAATTTCCTTTAACACAAGCTGGCCTTTTTGGGAAAAGATGTGGTTTTAAATAGCATATTTTCTCAATACATATAGAATAAAGTTCTCATCCATACTCAATTATACTTGCTTTGCCAGGAAGAGAAAGAAAGAAAGCGAAGAATGTAAATAGTGTGGGTGATTCTGTCCCACGTTCCACTAGAGCATATGCCCCAGAGGAGCACGAGAAGGGAGATGTGAATCCAATGTTCCCTCAGTTGGTCTTGGTTCCTGAATTGCTCTCATAGTATGAGCATCTCACCATGCTGAGTGTGATTCAAGTGTTTAAAGATACATTTTTTTTTTGTACAACATGGCCTCTAAATGCAAGCCAACTACTTCATCAGGTGTTTAGCTGAGAAAACAGCAATCTGTTCCAATGCTGGAGGAAAAACTGGCTGAGCTGGATGGTACAGCAGCCTCAAATGTGATGCACAGAAATGGCCATATATATTGCACTTTAAGGATGAATAGAGGGATTTTTTTTTCCTTCTGACACTATATGATTTTTCATGCTGCTTAATGATTTTAGAGCCAAGCTCCCTGTGAAATGCAACTCCACATTAGATGGGAGGAGGGACTAGAGGGTGAGGAGAAATAGAGGTCTTGAAATAGAGCCCTGAGGGTTGGGATGAGGAGAAGAAGGAATGGTGGGTGAGGATAAGAAAGGCAAAGAGGAATGTGTGAGTATACTGCTGCCTTATCAATTTTTAGAACTATTTCTTTGATAATTGGAAAGGCAAGTTTACTAATTTCATGAAAGGGAAGCTGTGCAACTGAGAGCTTAGTTGGTTGCAACATTGACATTGCGAAGATATTACTGATTAATGCAGGATCCAGGAGAGTAGACCTGCAACATTTTACTACCTATAGATTTATTAACTCTCCTTTCAGGTGTGCCTAGTGTTAGTGTTTTGCAGCTAACCGTATTTGTCTGTTAACTCAATAAGCAATATGCTAGCTTTTTTTTTCATTTAAAAAGCACAAAGTACTGTGTATGACATAAATTCTAAACAGTTTGTTTAAATATGGAACAGTAAGCGACTGTGACTGCTCTTGCAGGTGTGCCTTTGAAGCCTGCCTTCGTATTGTATGCGTAAATGGCTTTGCATGTGTCTAAACAGATAGGTTGAAAAGTGGTCCCTCGCCAGGCATCTCTAACTTTGCTTGCACATATTCTGCCAGTAGCCCACCCTCAATCATTTGAAAGGAGACTAGAAGACTATTCTTCTGATCGCTAAGATGCGATGGGGGAAAAGAAAATTAACTCATAAATATTGCATGGGTCAAAAGTTTTATGTGAGGTTTTGAAAGAGAAATGATGTAACAATCATTTCCGAAATTCCCATTTTAATTAAATACAATATTTTCAAAATTGTGCTAGGGTGCATAGTATAGCCTTTCTAACTTAGGGAACTTTCTGAATAATGCACTAAATAAAGGAAAAATTGTCCTCTACTTGGTACTCTTTTCAACATACAAAATCTATAATGATTTTTTTTTCAATTGGGCCCATATTAAGGATACAGATACTCTCTGTGGACTACATTGCCACGCTTTGTTGTCAAGATCCAGTTAAGTGCTTTTCAAATATTTGAAAAGAAATTTAGAATACAGAATCACAGAAATTAAATACTAAATTAGAAATACTGGGCTATTGGAAAGGTTCAGGAATGGAAGATTGTTATCTAATAGGTTTTCACTGGCTTACCAAATAACATTTCTAAAAAGCAAGTATTATTTGGGTTCCAAAAACAGAACAAATTAAAGCCTAGAAATGTTTGGGACAGAATTTAACTTGGTTTTGCAAAATTCTACAGTCCATATCCTTTTCCCTACGAAATACTGCTCACTACTTAGAAGTCCCTGTGAGTTCAGTGATACTGTTTCCTAGTATGAATATATTCACACTTTATTATATACTATTAGCTACAGATTTAAGGCCTCTCCAAATATTCCTATTGTATATCATCTGAATTAATTAGGGCAATGAAATAACATATAACTCTGCAAATCTCTTGGGTTGCACACAATAAAGATTTATACCTCACACATGTCACAGCCCCATGCGATTCAAGTAACCGTCCTCGGTAACTTTCTTTCAGGAGGTAACCCAGGAATCTAATTTCCTTCCTTATTCTGATGTTACCATCCTGAATTCAAGGCCTCCCAGATATCTACAATAAAAGAGAAGAGAGTTTGGACAGTCACTCGGGGGTGGGGCGGACAACTAGGCCAGGAGGTGGAATGCGGATTGCTCCATCCATACACCAGGATCCTCATCTGTACCCCATCTAAATGGAACAAAGGCTGAGATATGCAGACATCCCAAAGTTGGACTTGGTGAACACGTAGCACTGGCAGTAAGAGAATTTACTTCTTCAAACAGCGAAAGGACTCTATAAACACTGGGGAAATGCTGATGTCAAGTTCATGCCATGCAACACTGGGTTACAAGGAGGAATGAAACTGTGCCACAAGTGTAAGAGATTTTGCAATGGGTATCTTGAGACATCGGAAGAGAATATGCCTGAATATTAGTGGGAGTAAGTCAGGTAGAGTACTCAAGATCAAATAGCCCAACAGGAAAATCCAAAAAGAGGAGAAATTATCAATAACTTCAGATAGCAAGTGCCTGGAGAACAGGAAAGAATGAGTAGAGAGACGAGGAGAAGCAGAAGGTTTAGAATTAAGGGTATGTGAAAATATCATACCTAACGTTGTTTCTTGTAAGCCAAACATTATATATATTGTTGATCTCCATAGGAACCCTGTGAGGTAAGTTGTATTACCTCCTATTACAGATGATGAAACTGAGTCATGGGATTTAATAATTTACCCAGTCACACAGCTACTCAGTGGCAGAGCTGGTATCCAGCCCCAGGCTATATCTAGCTCCAGATTCTTTTAACCTTTACACCAGAGTGCCATGCTAAAAGACAAACATTGCTTGGTTTCCTCTTTTACATGACTCCTAGTGTGGGGCACAAAGGCAACTTTTCAAAAATAAATGTGAAAAGCCAGGTGTCAAATTCCCAACATAATTTACCATCCACTGATTTAACAGACTATAATGGACCTTTTTTTTCCCTTCCTGGTTCATCTCTTCTATGCAAAGTAATTATTTATGGGTAAGCCAAACTGATAGATACCTTACTCTAGCACTCTGCTTACAGAATTCTGCTCTTGCCATCCCAGTCAGAAGAAATCCTGTTTATTTTCTCCAGAGAAGGATGTTCAGGACTTCCTTTGTTATCTACCTCAATATTCAGCAATCTGTAAATCAAGTGGATATATTGTATGTGGAATGTATGAGACAGCTGAAATTTTCATCAAAATTCCAGGAAAGCTAATAAGTCCAGGATAGCATATAACCAAAAAGGGCAGAACATGTCCTTTCTGCAGGCCCTCTACACTTACGTCAAAGAGTGGACAAGTGAACCTAAATGTTGTCTCTTTCTTTATCCTTTTTATCTAACCAATAGGCAGAAGTTTTGTATATTGGAGAAGAAACTAATATAATTCCATAGAAAGACAGGTGTAACAGGCATGGATTAAAATCTGCACTTTTTGGCTTTCTATGGAATCTTCTTTTCCGTAGGAATCCTTGCTTGGCCTTTTGTGCTTTGACTATCTCTTGAGAACATTCTCAATAGCATCTCAAAGTAAGGGTAACACTGATAATGTTATATGACCTTTACTGTGCACTGACCAGCAGTCATGGATATCAGCCAATCAGGATGGCCACTGGCTGGAAGCAAGGAGTCCAGTTGTCCTTCTGCTGACCAACGAACATCTCCTGCCCCAACCTTGTGCTCTGCTATTCTGACGGGCACATAAAGGAGACTTGTGACTTTTTGTCAATTCTCCCCGCACTAACGTGCATATGACTTCTCTCCTCACGACAGGCACAGATTAAGATCTACACTTTTTGGCTTTCATCAGTATAGTATTGCATTTCAAACCCTGCTGATTTATCTCACATAGCTGAAATTCTTGTTATATTTCAATGATTATTTTTTGAGATTAGTTTGTATCTGGTACATTTCTTCTTACTTACAAAATCATTAATTGAGTCTAACCTCTTCTGCAAACTTACTATTAGTTCATTTTCACTAGAATATTTAGCTACCTGATGTTCCTATCTACATTTATTGCAAGAGATGGACCCCTTGATTTTGAAAGTGTAAATTCAAATCCTGGTATCTGCTTCCTGGTCTGCGACACATTCCAGTTCCCACCCATAACTTTTACACCTCTCCTCAGCTATAACTGTAGATCTTTGTGCTATGGTTCAAGTCTATCTGCTCAGTTCAAGTCTATCTGGTCAGTGCTTGGGGCAAAGAGCCCTCACCACCCCCATACAAATCATGCTCTTCCTCCTTTTAGTATATAAACCCCAGTTTTATTAAGACTCACACCCATTCGATCTTTTTTGTGGTTTTTTTCTGGTTAATGTGATTTAAGCAAAAGTGAAGTGTGCATATTGCCTGGTCAAGGTTTTTGTTTTTTGACAGAAAGATATAGCCATGTTGTTGGTGACTGAGCCTCCACCCCACAGATAAAGACAACACTCCACAGAGCCGCAGAAAAGCAGGAAACTCAGGCTCCTGAAGGCCTCACACTAGACCCACCTTGCCACCTGGACCACACTCATTTTTCTCAACTCTAGGTGAGAAAGAATTCCAGTTATTTCCTATTTGAGCTTTGTATTAGGTGGGGAACTCTTTGTGTAGGGGTTTCAGCTATACCTAATACAATAGTCTGTTTGAAACACTTAAAATTGTTTTCTAGGTTAAAACTCTACATATTGTCAAGTAAAGTGAATGGCTGAACTAACTTGTTTTAATCCTATACAATTTGGATGGCATATTTTTTTTTCTTTCTAGCAAAAGAGTTAAAATACTTGGCAGTTCATACAACTCATGCTGGCCATTCAGAAAAGTTCTGGCAGCGACTTCAGATTAGCATGTGATGATGTACATCATCTTTGCATTTGGTTAAGTAAAAGATGATTAGAATTAATTAGGCTAAGAAGGAAAAAGTTTAGAAAGTGGTCCACTAATAAATGCCATTGGAGTGAACTGAATTTGAACTGCTCTTCTCCAAGCATCTGTAGTCCCCTGGGCAGGCCGTTCTTAGTGAACTGTGGGCCTCTTCCTTCTTGAGGAACTCACGGAGCACAAGTGATTTTACAGTCTCTGTCCTGGTCTGGGTTGGTGGTACATACCTGTAATCCCAGATACGCAGGAAGTTGAGGCAGAAGGGTCACAGGTCTTAGGCCCTCCCGGGCTGCAAAGCAAGATTCTGTCTCCCGGTGAAGTAAAAAGGGGTGGGGCATAGCTCAGTGGTAGAGTGCTCCTGGGTTCAATTCCAAGTACAGGAAAAAACTAAAAAACAAAAAAGCTCTGTTTTAAACTGAAATCAGGAACTGGGTTATCTACCAACCCCACCCAGTTTTGTTCGGAACTGGACGCCCGGAGACTACCCAAGTTTTGGATATAGAGCTGATTATATTTATGGGTTCCACGTCTGTGGATTAAACTAGTTATAGCTCAAAAATAGTTGGGGGAAATTTTGCGTCTGTGATGAACATGTACAGGCTTTTTTTCCTGTTACCATTCCTTAGATGACACAGCATAACAACAGTTTACGTAGCATTTACATGGTATGAGATTTTATCAGTAATCTAGAGATGACTTAAAGTAAGTGGGAGGATGTGTACAGGTAGGTTATATGTGAATACTATGCCATTTTATCTAAGGGACTTGAGTATCCAAAGATTTGGGTACTCAAGGAGGGTCTGTGTTCATAGGAACAACTCTGTCAAGGACTGACTTCCTCTTCTCAAAATCTGGAGCTAAGGATAGGAATACACAGGTCTGTAACAATGAGTACAAACTCTTAAGGGGACGGAAGCCCTATGTCCTATAATTTCTGGCTCCCTCCCTTTCTAACAATAACCTCTACCATGAAATAGGAATGTGTAATTCACATGCCAGCTTTTATACTTCTGTAGGAAATACGACAAAATGTTCATACCTGGTAATATAAGGGTAGTGACTACACTGGGGACTGCTTTTCGTTTTTGTTTTTGTTTTTTGTTTTTGGGGTGTATGTGTGTGTTTGAAATATTTTACAAAATATATATAAGCTTATGACATATTTTATTCTTAATATTTATAAGTAAGTGTTAATATGACAATAAATCCTAAATGAGTTCCACAATTGCAAAAAATAAAAATGAATTCAGGTGGGCTACTTGTTCTGTTATGATTGATTTTTTGTGATGTTACCACCTACCAGGTTAAGGAAATCTAAATTAAATTTTTCTTGTAAATTTTCCTTTCAAAAACTATGAATGATGTGTGTTTTTCTTTATGAACTATTTCCACAACTGATGGAAGACTTTATGTTCCAAACTCCCCTTGTTATTTTGCTCATTCCAAAGCAAGTGGGTTTTTAAGCAACACTAAGAATGTATCTCTACTTCGTTTCTGTTGAATTTCCTTGATTATTCATTGGGTCTGTCTCTATAAATCCCGAAGTTTCATCTCTTTTGATTGAAATTCAGCATTCAACTTCTTAAAGATGTAAAGTGCTACAATGCCAATTTAATTTCTTAATCAGAGCATACAAGTGTTATAGAAGTAAACAGAAGGTTTGGGCATCTGGAAAAATAATGAAAATCCTCTCATACAATAATTAACTAAAAATTAGGAATGTTCAGTTTTATGGGATGAAATGAACTGTGCAGATGGACAGTGGTGACGGTACCACTATCGCTATCACTAATATTCGATATCACTTATCTGTGTGTTTAAAAAAGGTTAAGATGGTAAAATTTTGTTATATGTAGTTGCCCAAATTTAAAAAGACAAAACAAAGAATTACCACTATGGCTTTGTCAACTCATCATATCTCACTGATCTAATCTCCCCTTTTGATTAGATGAAAACTGAAAAAGGGACCTCAGTTAAAATGCTCAATAGTAATTTCCCATCTTTATGAATTCTCAGGACAGAGCGAGAACAATGATCTGAACATGGTGGTAAGCATTTTTTTAAGTAATCAACCAGGTTGAAAGGAAACACGTTTGCTTGTTTTGAAAAAACAGCAAGGGCTAGCTATAATGAGCACTAAGTACTTCAAAATAAATTGTGTTTTAAATATTAATTAACATGGCAGTACATATGCCTAACATATGGAAAGGTTTTGTACATGGTTAACCTTCAAACTTCACATTTAATGTCAAAGATGTTGTACTAATAAACCTATACAACACTCTGTGAAACACTGTCAACCCCTGAAGATTTACACCTGCTAGGGGGTTTGTGTCTGAAAGTGGAAATGACATCTAATCTCGACTTCCACAAAAATTGCGCATCGTATGGAGAAAACATCCTGACAGGCAATTAAAAATGTTCCATATTGAAATAACCCATAGATTGGAAAGCCCAAAAGGATTAGAGAACACAAACGCGAGATAATAAAAAGACCATTAGAGATAAGAATGCATCAGCTCTCCTCTACGCCCACTAGATGAAGTTGGAAATATTCAGCTGCCTGTGTTGGGACAAACTCAAACTTAGATTAGGTCCTTGAAATGAGCAGATGACATCTGAATAAGATGACGCAGGAGGCCTCTTTAATATCATTACTTCTACTTCCCTTAGAACAAAAATCCCTGAATTTGGGGAGACTACGAGTGAAAAAGAAATTTGACACTTTCAGAGACTTAGTCTTAGTTTGCTTTGTAATGCATACTCTTAGCAAATGTACCTCTGTCTTTAGGATAGCGATGACATCCCTCTGTCTCGAAGCTTCTTACATTTTTCTGTCCGCTGTTTGCAGCGCCATGTACCTGACATGCGATAACCTCCCTTTATTACCTCTAACATTAGGGAAAATATTCGATTCGCTCTGGCTGCCCGCATGGCTATTCTTGACCTATCTGCAAATATCTCACCAGACACACTGTGCACCCTCTTATTCTGATGTCTCGATTGCGGACACTGATCACACATTTTAAGTATAAAATCATCTTTACCCAGTGGGGTAAAGATGGGTACCCAGTGATCAGAAAATTTAAAAATCTATGCAGCCTCACTCTGTGTAGTTACCTCATTCTCTACTGCATTAGTAATATTTTGCAGCAAAATAAATTTTTTCTTTTTTTAATGGCTAAGCATTGAAATCCTCAAGCTTTTTCAGATTTTTGCAATCATCTTTACTAGAATAAAAAATAGTGTTGATCAAAATGTTGTCTTAGTTGTTACTGACAGCTGTTAAAATGCTGCTAAAAATACAGCGCCAACTACTGAAAAGCTAACGGCTCTTGTGAAGTCCTAATGAGAAATTCTAAACGAGTTTTTGATCAAGTTCAACAGAGACTTAACATTTCCCGCACTTGACCCAATGGATCGTTTCACTATTTTGTGGCTGTTAACTGCATATAATACCAGAGGAACAGTCTTGGCACATAATCCTAATGAGCATACAAACTATGCAATTATTTATGTAAGATTAGCACAGTTATTTAAAGGTGACGAATTTCCCCCATTCAAACAAGAATATATGAAAGAGAGAGAGAGCAGAAATTGAAAATGTCTTTATTTTTATTAAAATATACTGCTCTGATTCCCCTCCTTTCAACTACAGTATATAATTTCTAAATTTAGAACCTCAGTGTAGGCACAGTGAAATTTGATTTGCTTCTTATAATATGGCACACTAATTGTGATGCATGTGTTTGGGGCTCTGTCATCTCAAAATCTGGCCACAGAAATGTATTAAGTTTGTGTATTTTCTACTGAAACTGACTACAAATGGAATAGAGGTAGATGGATGAAAAAACAGTTAGGTAAACAAATCTAGAAATTAATGAATAAGGAAAGTTAATAAAAATATCTCAAAGCATCTAAAAATTCAAGTTTGGGCTATTTTGGTTATTAACAAAAACCCTGATATGTTTTGTATTTATCTTCTTGTCCACAATTTCTTATTTGCTGGCAGTGTTTATAAACTGCAGCATGTGTGTTTTGCAATAAACAAAGAAGTTCTATCTTATATTATTTCCCTATTCATCTTCTCTGTCAACCCCCTCCTTTCTCTCTCCGTCTCTGTCTTTCTCAACTCTTTTCCAACAGCTGGTAAGAGACAGGGGGAAAAAAATCCAAGCTTTTTAGAAAGAAAAAAAAGTGCCAACATGGCTAGGCTTATTAATGAATTAACTATGACTAAATGATTTCGCCTTTAGGTTTTAAAAATTATTTAACACCATTAAATCATATAGTAAATGGTGGTCTTTCTTGTCACTAAATAATGACATGAAGGAGAGGTACGGAACACATTTCAAATTATGTTTAATTTTTTTTTTTTTGGCTTATGATTTTACAGCTTGAACAACTCTATGCCATTTCCCCCGCCTCAGTGCCAGCTGTTGAAGAAATGGGATCAGGGACAGGGAACCAGAGGGGACCCAGAGGGTGGATCTACTAAAGCTGAAATAACGAGCTAGGGAGGATTTTTTCCAACACAAACTTAGATGATATTAGGCTTTGTATCTGAAGTTACATAATAGAGGATATGATGTCACACATGTAAATTGCAAAAGCTGAGTCGTGCACTTGGCAGTGGCAAACCTCAGGGAGTTTGACACTAATGGGATGGGGGAAGGAGGGGTCCCCAGGTTCAGAGACTGTGAACCTAGAGCGAACAATTGTCAGGAGATGTCTGATGCTGCTGCTGGCTCTAAACTATTTGGCAGCTAGATAGGAGATGAAGTTAAGATCCTTTACTGTGCTTGTCTTTTTTAAAATTTTCATTTTTTTCCTGAAAAATTTCCACTCTTTTCACAAAGAATATGCTTGTCTAAAAGGTTGAAAAGAACAAACTTTATTAAGAGACAGCTTTAAAGGCAAACAAATAATAACACTGCCAGACACACGCTTCTGAAGCTGACAGAATCTTCCTGGACGGGCACGGGAATCGAGAATACTCACAAGCAGAGCGTCCTGCCTTCTCATCCGCACAGGGGTCTCTCAAACACACTGCCCGTACGTGGTTCTAGGCAAAGCTAACCTTACGTTCTCTTTGGAAGGAGACCCCAACACACCCTGGCTCTTTCTCCCACAGCTGTTGTCCCAGAGTACAGGAGAAGGAAATAGGACGGTAGAAACGTTAGGGAAATGTAACCATTCAAACATATGGGCAGAAATCTAAATACTGTACTCGGATACCAAAAACAAATACAACTTTGCTTGCTAATAATTGCAAGATTCCCTAACTTCTCTCCCAAGATATGAGAGAAGTTGACATATGTGGGTATATGGAGGCCCCTCTCCATCATTTTTGTGTGAAAAAAAACTTTCAAAAGATACATATATAATGTATTATATATTATACACAATATAGTATATTATTATATATTATTCTATATTATATACACATTAATATATTAACAATACGTAACGTTAATATATTATATACATTATATTAATGTTATATTAACATTATATATAATATTATTATATATTACAATGTGTTTTTTATATATCCATGTGGCTTGAAAACGCAATCTTAGCCTTTTAATACCAAACTATTTAAAGACAGGGAAGATAAAAATTTGTGAAATGGCAAAAAAAGAAAGCCAACCAAGAAAGAAAAATTCTTCTAAGTTTCTAAAATGTTGCTGTTATAATAACCCCACTTTATACTGTCGTTTGATGAAGTTGTCTAAAATTGAAATTGATTAAAATAGTGGTGGGAATAGCTAGGTAAATAATTTTATGCCAAATTATTTTGGGAAGGTGGAGGGAATCATCAAAGCCTAATTTATCACTTTTGTAAATGGAATTTACGTTGTATATGTCACCTTAAAGGGCAAGGTTCTTCCCATCTAATATTTTATCAAACACGTAGAGAATTTGAACACCTGTATTATACCCCGCACTTAGATTCTTTCATTAACATTGTACTACATACTGTATATGTTTTATCCATTTTATCAATCCATCAATGTCAATTCATCTTTTTTATTCATTTCCAACTCAGTTTGCGACCTCAGCACACTTCAAAATGATTCTTTTCAAAGTTCATTTAAAATCATAATACGTTCATTTTGAAAATATATTAAATATTTCCTTAGTCTCATCTCAGATATACCTTCCCAGATATTAACCCAGAAGCCATTCTTATAATAAGAAACAGGCAAAGCTTGTTTTGCTGGAGGTCAAAATGCCACGTTGAGGCATCTAAGCACCCACTGTGCCGCCACCTCCGAGACGGTGACCAGGCAATGGGAAGCTCTCTGTTCCCACGGCCGGGCCGCAGTCGAAGAAGGCCGGTGACGGCTACCAGGGCAGTTCCGTGCCTAACCCTCTTCTGTGTGGGAAGGGAGAAGCAACTTTCGCAGCTATTTAGAACCAGACAGGAAAAAACGGGGCGGGGGGGAAAATAAAGCCTGTACAAAACTGTAGGAAAAGGGGTGTTAAGCCAGAAAGGGGTGTGCGGTCAGCTCCTGGGATTTCACAGAGTCCTGCAGACTGAGGAGCAGGTGAACGGCAGTAACTCGCCCCCACCCCGGGTTTGGGTAACGGTGCGGGGGGCGAGTCTGGGGCACAAGCCTCGCACACCCGCGAGCGCGCGCGAACACGGGCGCGCACCCCACACGCACACATCTGACGATGGTGACCGGTGCGCCTGGGGGTTGGGGACTTGGCGGAGGCGTCCGAATCGGGAGGCGGCGCGCAGCTCTGCAGAGCGGCGGGCACGGGAGAACCCCGCAATCCCGGCGGGAGGCGCCATCCTCGCACCCTTACTCCTGCCCCACCCCCACCCCGCCGGCTCGGGCGCCCCCCTTTCACTTTCGCGTCTGCGTAGGTGTCTGCCGGGACTGGCGCGAGGGCGCGGGGGCGCGCGGGGCGGCGCGGGGGCGCGCGGCGGGGGGGCCCGGCTCTCGGCTCTCCGGGGCTCGCCGCGCCGGGCGCCGGTGCCGCCGCCAGCTCAGGGGACCGGCGGCGGCCGCGCTCCTCCACGCCCCCGCGCAGAGACACCCGCCCGCCTCGGCGCCCCCCCCACGGTGCGCGGGGGGTGGGGCGCGGGCGCCGCGAGCCGGGGAGAGGCGGGGAGAGCAGTAGCCTCCCGGGGTGGGCAGCCCAGGAGCAGGAAAAGAAACTTTTCCCTCCCGCCCCCCGCGCGTGGTCCCCAGCCCTCGCCTCCCGCTGCGGGTGGGACCTGCTGTTGAGACCGGCGCGAGGTCGGGGCCGGACTTGGTGGGGAGCGGAGAGAGGGTGCGTGCACTCGGCCTCCTTTTTCTCGAGGCCTCCAGCTGTCAGCGGCTGGGGCTGGGAGGGCGGTCACTGGCGCCCCTCGCCCCGTTTCCCACCAGCCCGTGGCTGGACGCTGTGCTGCCTCCTCCCGGCCGCGAGGGTGTGACCCGGGGAGGGGGCCGTGGCGCCGCGGGCTCCCCCTGCGGCCGCCCCCACACTCACACACACGCACACTAACGCGCGCGCTCCGCCGCCGCCGAGCTGTCACTGGCCACCCCAGGCCCGGGCAGGGGGCGCCCAGAGCCGTGCGGCCGGATTGGCCCGCTCCCAGGTCGCTGGCGGCACCGGCGGGGTCGGAGACAAGGCGCCCGGGGACAGGGGCCTGCAGGGGGCGGGCGGGTGCCCACGACCCCCTCTGCGCGATTTGGCGCCGCCGCCTCGTGCGGGGTGCCAGCACTCCTGCTCTGTCGCTTTACCCACCGTCAGTAGGGCGACCGCCGGATTACCGTCCTCTCCATCCTCACTGCCCAGCGGCTCACATTGGACTTGCTGGTGGCGGCGGCGGCGGCGGGTGTCGGGCTGCCCCCCTCCGTCCGCCCCAGCCTCCCCACCATGTCCTAGAAAAGGTGAGTGCAGCGACCGTCACTTTGCGCAGACAGCGGCGGGAGGGCCCGCAGAGCGCCGTGCAGCTCCGGGCCGGCAGGGTCCGCGCCGAGGGCAGAGGGCGCGGGCCGGCGAAGGGCGATGGGCTGCGGGCGGGAGGCGCGGTGCCCGCAGGGCCGCCTAGAGCGCGGGTGCCGGGCGGAGGGCGCGCGAGCGCGGTGGCTGCCCTGGCACGGTTCTAACCTAGATTTTGCAAGAAGCTAAGATCCTGGGCAGGACGAGCCCTCCCCAAAGGAAGTGAAAAACTTAGTAAAAGAGACACGTCTATTCCTTTAATAATGAATAATTCGGCAGCGCCGGCCGAGCCTCCGCCGCCTTGCGCGGGTCCGGCGCTGGGTCCGGGACTCCCCTAGCTCCTGCGAGCCGCGCGCGCACGGCCGGGGGCGCGATCCCTGCCCGGCAGCTCCGCGGCCGGCGAGGGCGGGTACGGCGGCCCCGCGGGAAAGTTGGGACGTTCGGCAGGGACTCCTGGATGCGGGGGCGCCGGAGCCGCTCCCGTCAGGGACTTTGGGGCACCGGAGTCGGGACCGGCTTTCCGTAACCGCTGCCGGGGTGGCGGAGAGTTCGAGTCTCCCTGGGCTCGGGGTCGGGAAGCCCGAAGCTCAACTGAGTGTGAAGGGAAGGAGGGGCCTTGGGGCTCGGGGTGCCCTCCTCCCCCACGGCTTGGGCAGGCGCCGCACAGCTGCCACCGCCGGCCTGCGGGTCGCGGAGGGCCGGGGGACCAGATTTAGGTGTGTACGTCACTGATGCTGACTCCGGGCCAGTCTGCAGCCCGAAACGGAACCTCGGCAGAGGCGCCGAAAAGTCTTAGAAATCAAAGTTAAGAAACAAGCCCAGCCCTTCGCTTAGCGACTGCAGGGTTCGGGTGGGCGCGAGGAGAATCGAGGAGGGGGCTGAAATTTCTTGGCGCAGACACTTGATCCTTAGGAAGCAATTTGGTTCCTTTTCTCCTGTATGTTTGGCCCGATTATGTGCACCCTCCTTCCACTCATCATAAAGTGAATATCCTCGATAGTAAGCTTGCTTTCATGTTAGACTAGTGGAAAAATCCAATGCTTCAGTAGTAAGTAAAGCAACACTGAGGAAGGAGAGGGGCAGCTCCTGACCCTGGCACTTTTTTGGGGTGGGGGGGTGGAAGGAAGGCTGTGTTTAAAAGGCTTTGGCAGCACTGAAATCACCCGCTTTTCCTGCACGGTTAAAACAAGGAAATTCAAATCGAGTGGGAACGTGATCCTCCTGCTCGTGGGCTGCGAGACTGCGGCTGCTCGGCCCCGAGGTAACTCCGGGGATGGGGCGGGGGCGGGGCGAGGAGCCCGGGGTCTGGGGCTGCGCCTCGGAGTCCGCCCCGGGAGCAGGTGAGGGGCCAGCACCTCGCCCGCTCGCGGAAAAACCGACTTCTTCCGCGTCGTCACACTTTTCTCGTCTCTCCGCGTAGCCTGGGGTCGGCCAGGAGGACAGCCAGGGGGGCGGGGGCAGCGCCCGGGCGGGGCAGAGGTCTGGGGTCGCAGCCACCCGCGGCATCCCAAACGCCGGCCGCGGCTGCGGCTTTAAGGAAGCTGCCGAGTCCAGGCTGTGTCGCAGCAACTTTGTATCAGTCATGTCGCCCGCCCGGTGACTGACAGCCGCGCTTGTCCAATGAGAAGCCCGCCTGACCCGCGCAGCGTGGAGCCCTGCTTCCCTCCGGGCCAATGGGAAGGGCCCAGAGGGGCGGGCCGGCGGCGAACTTTATCTGGACATGTGACCCGCGTTTAAAAGGGCCGGCCCTCCAGCTGGCCCTCTCCCCCTCCGGGCTCCGCCGCCTTCGCTTCTGCTCCCTCCCTCTCTGCCCGTCCTGGCCCTGGCCCTGCCCCTGCCCCCTCCTCCTCCTCCCAGCGCCTCGCGGCGCCCGGGGTGTCATTGGGCCCGGAGGCGCGGTCCAACTTGGGCAGCTCGGAGGACGCCGGTGCAGGCACCTGGGTGCAGGAGCGCGGCCGCCTCGGGCTCTCCCGCTGCGGGGAGGGCGGCCCTCGCTGGCCTGGATGTGGCTGGGTTTCGGGGGGCTCCGCAGCGGGGGTGTCGCGGCGGTGGCAGGCGCCGCAACAGGTCGCCGGCGACAGACGGACCCCGGCCGCGGCAGGTGCGTGGGGTCCCCGCGCGGCGGCGGCGAGCGCGCACTGTGCAGGGCGAAGCGGCTGCGTAATCCGGCGTCTCGGGCAGTGTGGGGCTGTGTGCTTGTTGTTTTGTTTTGGTTTTCCACTTTTTTCCCCCCTTTGGCCGCCAGAGGACTATTTTGGGAAAGTTTGGCCACTTTGGATAAATGCCCTCTAAGGAGCAGCTCTAACCGCCTCTGGCAGTGGGAGGTCTCCCACCCTCCTCTTTCCCCAAAGAGAAATTTCGGATGGTTTTTTCTTGTACACATTTTAAAGGACGTTTGAATAATAGTTCTTTCCTCTGTCAGTTGCGGAAGCTCCCAAGTCTCAGCCGGAGATGTAGCGGAATAAGGGCAGTTGAAGGAGATAGAGATCCCGACAGATGTGCGTGCAAGGGGCTTTGGAAATTTAGTGCGTTTCTGTTCCCTGGTTTTCTCGAAACTCTTGAGAGAGGCTGCGCTTTCTGTGTCGTCAGAACTGTAAGGGCAGAGGAGAAGGGATGAGGCTTTTTTTGGTGCCATCCTTACCCTGCCGAATTTTAGGTGCGTGGCTTTTCCTGCTGAATTGGAAAAGACCAGGTTCAGATCTTAATGGGTTATAGCACCATCAGCTTTCATTATTTGTTATTTCATTATTTATCATAACACAGGAGTTAGAAGAAAGTTTTTCTAGCAGCTGAATTTTAAAGGCACCACATTGCCTTGTATTGCCTTTTCTGTAGGTGCTGTTATTGATGATATTTATATAGTTAGGATAACAGTGGTCTCCACCTGTGAAGTCCTGCCGTGAAGGTTTAATTTCGTGTTTAACATCAAGACATACTGTCATGGAAATATTTGAGGAGAAAGATTTTGGAAAAAAAAAAGAATCTAAAGTAGAACTTTTTTTTTCTTTAAGAGAAGACAGTTTTGTTTGGGGATTTGGAGAAGATCAGGTGGCTCAGTGAATTGGGTGAGTGAATAGAAACCAAGTGTGCTCAATTCTAACTGGTTCTCCTGCTCTCTTAGGTGACCTTGGGCAGATTTCTTTCATTTACCTCATCTGTAGAAGACAGGAAGGTAATAGTTCCACAGGGCAGAATGACAAAAAATTAGTTACATCCAGTGCACTTTTTAAACTCTGCGACCTAGTGATGACTAAAATTCTTAAAACTTAGTCTTTAAATATTCTGGATCATAGTGAAATGACTAGAAAAGGACGCCACTAAAATGAGAGTGTTTGGGGGATTATTAAAATTGAAACAATTTTAAGATATAAATTCACAAGAATCTTTAATAATCTGGAAGAAAAAAAAACCCTGCTTCCTTACAGAAAAGCATAGTTAAACACAGACTAAAAACATTAAATTTAAAGTCAGGTTTTCCTTTATAAAAATAGTGTTTGAGAGCATGTACATGGCTTAAAGTAGAACCTCCATCAGTGCTTATCCTACTTATATGAATTTCCTTTATATTTCTCGGAGGCCATTTGCATGAAAATTAAAGGTTCATAGTGGGTTTTCTGTTTGTCCCAAGAATCTCTTGTGTAGTATCCATTGGGTGGCATACAAGCCTGATTTTAATCAAGATATATAACTAACTCCTTCCTCTTGGACTTTAGTAACTAAAGCTTTCCCTTTACCCCCTAGCTATCAAGTTCTATAAAGATCATACTTACCAACTAGTATTTTCAGGGTTCATTAGTAAGTTCCAATTCTGCTCTAGCCATGGTTATGTTAATTCTAAAAAGACAATTTGGATTTCCTGGACAATGTAGGAAATAAATTTCTAACCTGATTCATTTGTTTACAGAAAAAGACTAATAAAAATAATAGGGAAAAGTCAGCATATTTCAGTATTTTTTTTTTTAAAGTCTGATCTTAGAAAACGTTTTGCAGTGGAAGTCTTGCAGATGCTTAATGTCTATTCTTTCATTGTTGCTGCCAACCTTTACTCTATTTCCTCTGTTGAAAGTGCATGAGGTTGGTAGATGGCAATACCTCCGACACAGCTAATTTAGATTTCCAGCAAAGCCTTTGGCAAACTCTTTAATGATAGTCCTGTCAATAACGTGGTGAAATACTGGCTGCTTTATGATATTGTTAAGAGAGTATAAGGCTTATGAAATGGGACTTGGAAAGTTGTGATCAGCTGTCTGATGTTGGCTGATAAGGTGCTTCCTTGTACAGTGCTTGCAGACAGTGCTGGGTGCTGTCTGAAACCTGCTCCCTTATAGGTGTACTTCACATTTTGTATGACCTTACAGATCTGGCGTATAGCAGAGTGAAGAAAAGTGCCCCAGGATAGGAAAAGTACCTCTCAGAATACTATTAGGAGGTGTTCTGTGAAAAAAGGATGCAGTGGCCAAATTACCTAGAGAATGCTAGATTAAAACATAAACTCATTTCTGTACTGTAGAATCTCCTAGGAGTTTCAGCATGCAGATTCACACTGAGTTTCAAGCAATAAGTGACCACCCTTCTTGAGAGACAGTTGGGAGGGTAGCTTTTCGGAGAGGCGCCTTGGTGGAGATTCCCCCTTCTTTCTTTGCAGAGAGCACTGTTACCTAAGACTAGGACCAAAGGAGATTGAGGGTGTAGCTGTGGGAGTTAGCAGTGTGTCAGAGGAGGCCTTTGGTGGGGAGCAGGGGTAACTTCCAGGATTTGGGTGCCTATGTGATGGTGCAGTGCGCCAGGAGAAGGGACTGATTTGGGGGCATGGAGCATGAGACACATACATGTTGTGACTTGAACACAAATCAACATACTTCTTGAGATTTTTAATAAATTTGGGCCTGAAACATCAATATATTCATCATATATATTGAATATATATTCATTCATATATTCATATATATTCAATATATATTCATTCATCTTTGGTGTGGGGAGCATTGAATATTCTTTTTTTTTTTTTGGTGCCAGGGATGGGATAGAATATTCTGAGGTAGAGTTGGAGGAAGCACATAATATTTGCTGCATTTTTCAACCCATAGCTATGACTAAAAGGTTTTTTCAGTAAAGTAGAAAAGTCCAATACTATCCATTTGGGTTGCAATACACTATTTCCCCCCAAAGTTTAATTGGCTTTTATCCGTACCAGTATTTTTTGGGCTGGAATTACCAGCTAGCTACCTCAGCCTTTGTAATTTGATTTATTTTCTACTATTTTGTGATTGATTTTTGATTAGGAATTCATAGAATAATGTTCTTTTAAGTTAAAGCATACAATATAATTGGTAGGTTTTAATGTTCACAAATTGAGTATTGATTATAGTATCATAATTTAACATTTTTTATTTGCACTTTACTATCCATCTGGGACATGGCAGTGAAATTGATAGTTTCTGCCTTCTCAGGATTTAAAATATAGTGTAGAATGCAGAAAAATAAGATGTAATTATACTCAAAATATTTGGACATTAAATTTCATTATACATCCCCCTGGTGTTTAATGACAGTTTATTAAGTAGAGCCATTATATTTTCAGTGTTAATGTAAGTTCTGTGGCAGAAGAACTTTTGAGCATCATTTTTTAATGAAGGGAGGGAAGGACGGAGGTAGACAGTTCCAAAGACGGAAAAGAGTTGGAGGCCTAAAGCAGTGTTGGTGCACAGAACTACTAGGGAATGGCAGGGCCTCTCTGGGGTTCCAGATTGTTTGCAGACTCGAAACATGCACACAGACTTTTCTTTTATGTTTTTATTTGTTTTCAGTGTTGAGGCTTGGATCCAAGGCCTTCACAATGAGCTATATTCCCAGCCCTTTTTTTATTTTTTGAGACAGGGTCTTGCTAAATTGCCCAGGTTGGACTTGAACATGCGATCCTCCTACCGCAGCCTCCCAGAATGCTGGGATCAGTGCCATCACGCCTGGCTAGACCTTTTTTCCTAGACATTTGTGTGTGTGTGTGTGTGTGTGTGTGTGTGTGCGTGCGCTGGGGATCGAACTCAGGGCTTTGCACTTGCTAAGCAAATACTCTAACCACTGAGCTAAATCCCCAGCCCATTTCTATACATTTTTAAATGTACAAATAAAATTTTATTCCAAATGAGCTTATTTTCTGTAAATATGTTTCGTTAAACTGCTGGTTCTCAACTAAGGGTGATTTTGCATCCTGGAGGCATTTGGTATTGCCTGGAGACAGTTTGGGTTGTTACCACTGGGGACAGAGAGTGCTTTTGACATCTAGTGGGTCAGGAAACGCACTGAAGACCTTACACTGTACGGGCTAGACTTCTGCAACAAGGACTTACCTGGTCAAAAATACCTACAGTGCCAAGCTTGTGAAATTCTAGTACATAGAGAAAGGTCTGGGGTTCCAGCTCTCCCACTCAGCTCTGGGGCCAGTGCCTCAGTTTTTCCATTTGTATTATTCAGATAATACTTTCACCAACTGTATACAGTTGTTCATAAGGGTCAGTGAGTATAAAAGATTTGTAAAATTGCATTGCATTATATAGTGCATAAGAAGTATATGAGTATAGCCTATTATAATTTGTCCATAAACTAAATTTATGAATTAGAGCTAATGGACAGGATGGCATATGTAAAACAATCCAGTGGGCTCCTCGAGGGTAGGGACCATTCCTGTTGGTTACGGCAGATTCAGTGGCTGCTCTTAGGCCCAAGATACAGCACGTACTCGGTAAATGATTGTTTTGTGTGTGTGTGTGATTATGTTGTTGAAGATGGAACCCGGGGCCTTACACGTGCTAGGCAAGCACTCTGCCATTGCTAGATATTGTCAAATCAGTGAGTGGCTAAATTTTCAGGACCCCTCTCAGATTTCCTCCATTTATTATTGAGCGTAGAAATGTCTATCTAGTGGGGGTCTTTTTAGCAGTGTCACCCCTAGGTCAGGAGCATTTCAAAGACTTGGATGGACCCTTGTCTCTGTGTGGAGAGGCGTCCTGATGTTCCTGTACTGTAATGAAGCCTCTCAGATAAATCTGTGGGCCGACTCAATCAGGACGTAGAAACCTTTACTTTTAAGTGTTGACGTAAAATCATCTTTACGGCTAATATACCTTAAGTCTTACTGCTTTAAAAATAATTCTTATTTTCCCATGACAATTCACTTGGTAAGTTTGTATTTAGAAATGGTAACCTCGATTACATTTCTGTATAGTTTTTAACAAGGGCATATATGTATTGGATATGGGAGGCAGCTTCCGTATGATCAAGACTCCAGATGCTTTAGAATCGGAAGATTCACTTTTAAACCTGACTTTGTCACTGTGTTTGATTCTGCACAAGTCTCCCACATCAGTAAGTCTCCCACATCAGTTTCTCCTCTGACTGCCTCATCAAACCCCAAGATTACTTTGAATTTTACTTCATACTCATGTAAGTTAGTATTTGTAAATATTTCTTGCAAATTCTAAGGGATGCATTTATTTGGATGCAAAATGGTTTTATTAGTTTCTTATTCTGGCTTCTAGACAAATTAGAGTCCATATTATGCTTCCTCGACTCATAAGAAGATCAGTCTGAATATAACTAGAAATACTACTTACAGTAAGTAGTTAGCACATGTATTTGCAGTTCAGTAAATTAAATTTTAGAGTATCTTTCAGTGTAATGCTGCTATTACTGACTCTAACTTTTTAATATAAATTTATTTGTCAGCTATGGAGACCAAAGGCTACCCCAGTCTCCCCGAAGGTCTAGATATGGAAAGACGGTGGGGTCAAGTTTCTCGGGCTTCTGAGCATTCTTCCCTGGCCCCTACAGAGAGGACTGATGAGAATAACTACATGGACATTGTCAACGTAAGCTGTGTTTCCGGTGCTATTCCAAACAACAGTACTCAAGGAAGCAGCAAAGAAAAACATGAACTACTCCCTTGCCTTCAGCAAGACAATAATCGGTCTGGGATTTTGACATCTGATATTAAAACCGAGCTGGAATCAAAGGAACTTTCAGCCACTGTAGCCGAGTCCATGGGTTTATACATGGATTCCATAAGAGATGCCGACTATACCTTTGATCAGCAGAATCCACAAGGAAGCGTGAGCCCGGCAAAGATTTATCAAAATGTAGAGCAGCTGGTGAAGTTTTACAAAGAAAATGGCCATCGCCCTTCCCCTCTCAGTGCTGTGAGCAGGCCCTTGAGGCCCTTTGTGTCTGACTCTGTGAGCTCCGTGAACGGTGGGGTCATGCGTGCCATCGTTAGAAGCCCCATCGTGTGTCATGAGAAGAGCCCCTCTGTGTGCAGCCCTCTGAACATGACATCCTCGGTTTGCAGCCCTGCTGGGATCAACTCTGTGTCCTCCACCACCGCTAGCTTTGGCAGTTTCCCAGCGCACAGCCCCATCACCCAGGGGACTCCTCTGACGTGCTCCCCTAATGTCGAGAGCCGAGGGTCCCGCTCACACAGCCCTGCACATGCTAGCAATGTGGGCTCCCCTCTCTCAAGTCCACTAAGTAGCATGAAGTCCCCAATTTCCAGCCCTCCAAGTCACTGCAGTGTAAAATCTCCAGTCTCCAGTCCCAACATCACTCTGCGCTCCTCTGTGTCCAGCCCTGCAAATCTCAACAACTCAAGGTGCTCTGTTTCCAGCCCTTCCAACACAAACAACAGATCCACGCTTTCCAGCCCGACAGCCAGTACTGTGGGATCCATCTGCAGCCCTCTAAACAATGCCTTCAGCTACACTGCTTCTGGCAACTGTACCGGAGCCGGTGCCACCCAGGATGCAATTCCCAGTCCAGACACACACGAGAAAGGTGCTCACGAGGTCCCTTTTCCTAAGACTGAGGAAGTCGAGGATGCCATCTCAAACGGTGTGACTAGCCAGCTCAATATTGTCCAGTACATCAAACCGGAACCAGATGGAGCTTTTAGCAGCTCATGTCTCGGAGGAAATAGCAAAATCAATTCTGATTCTCCATTCTCAGTACCAATAAAACAAGAACCCACCAAGCATTCGTGTTCAGGCCCCTCTTTTAAGGGGAATCCGGCGGTAAACCCATTTCCATTTATGGATGGCTCATATTTTTCCTTTATGGATGATAAAGACTATTACTCTCTATCAGGAATTTTAGGGCCCCCCGTGCCGGGCTTTGAGGGTAACTGTGAAGGCAGTGCATTCCCAATGGGGATTAAACAAGAACCAGATGATGGGAGCTATTACCCAGAGGCCAGCATCCCTGCGTCCGCCATTGTTGGTGTGAATTCGGGTGGTCAGTCATTTCACTACAGGATTGGTGCTCAAGGTACAATCTCTCTGTCACGATCGGCTAGAGACCAATCTTTCCAACACCTGAGTTCCTTTCCGCCTGTCAGTACTTTAGTGGAGTCATGGAAATCACATGGCGATCTGTCGTCTAGAAGAAGTGATGGATATCCAGTCCTAGAATACATTCCAGAAAACGTATCAAGGTAAGTTGATTCTCCCCTCCTTTTTTTCTTTCATTCTGTTGAAAATTACAGCTCTATGAAGTGTCGAAGGTTAGTTGTATCTATACAGTTGAGGAATTTAAACACATTTCAGATTATTAGTGTTTTGTTTTTGTTTGAAGGATCGTCTGTGTTCCCCCTTTGCTTGTTGGTATAATGGTATTACTTTTTTTGAAGCAAAAGAATAAAAAAATCCTTAAAATCTCTTAGGTAATATCCATGTTGACTCTGAAGGAGCATATATAGGTGTCCCACTACTGTCTTTTTAGATGTTTGGAAAATGTTTCTTTTCTACTGTCAATTACTGTGTTTACTTTAGCATTTAGCAACCTAGGGTGGTAGTTTTTTGTTTTGTTTTGTTTTTCTCTTTAACTGTTTGCAAGCTCACTGAAACTGTATCAAATTACTTTCTTTGTGGTCTTAGTCTTTCTTTTCCCTTTAGTTTTCTTTATTAATTACATATTGATTGTGAAAAATTAAGATTGAACCCTAAACCTGTTACCCATAGCTTCTCTCCTACCACCCTTTTCTAGATAGATTAATTATATGGAAGTTGTGGCTTTTCAATATAAATAACTCATTTCCTTAATAGTTGAGGGCTTTTAAAGCTCAGCCCAACTAAAATTACTAAGTGATCAATCTTGCTTTCTTAGTCATATTGGAAGTGAAATATGTCCCGATGATATTGAATCGGTGTATTTATAACTTTTCAGATCTGTAAGAAAACATACTTTATCAACTGTAAAATATCTCTTGGCTTTTCTTATTATAGTTGCATGTTGTATATATTTAGAAAAACCAGGAAGAGGTTTTAGATGGAGTATAAAGGGTGGTTCTAACTTCTGCAATGAGTACTTGGATTGGACTTTGCTTTAGTACTGTTTTATTACATGAATGTGATAAATGATTCCTTGGGGATATATAAAGAATATATTTTGTATGTATAGTTCATTCTTTTGGCACCTAAGGATACGTATATATTTTTCTCCATTTACTGAAGAATTTATTTCATGGGAAGTATGTGCATCCTGTTAGCAGGATACATATAGATTTTTTTCCTATGCATTTTTCTCCCTTACTGTTAGTTTTTCCAAACAAAAACAGAGACTTTCAATATGTGTGTTCTTTTCCTTATGACTGGCTCAAACCTTGCTCTTCTTACTTTTATAGAAGTAAACATTCCATAAAGTATATGTGGCTCTTACAGCATGAACTATTCAACTGCATTCTGATGACGTCTCTTAAATTCTCAACACCAACCCAATTCACAAGGCAGTATGGCCGTTACCAGAAATGCAGGGTGTTTTACTAGTAGCACTTTGATTTACTTTTGGAGAAGGAAATTTTCGCACATGATATGAGTGTTTTTGTAAGCGATAGTTTTGTGTGGTTGGAGATGGACTAGACTGGTGGCTGAGGGCGTCGCTGCCCTGGATGAAATGACCAGTTCTGCTACTCAGTTGGTCGTCGCCCCTGTCTTCGCCTCTTCACCTGTGCTGTAGTTTTTGTCATCTGTCAGAAGTGGGTGAATTAGAACTATTTTCAAGGTAGTTAAGATGGTTTATGAGTTTGTGAGAATTGCTGAAAATAATCTGGTATGGTAGTACTACTCATTATCTATCTTTTAGTTGTTTTAAAGTTTTATAATCTTTCCATTTTATTTTTTATAAAGAAAAATTATAAAAATTTTTAAAAAGAAATTTGAAGTATTTAAATATTTCTACAAGAAATATTTGCTAATTTCTTGTGATTAAACTGATTTTTTATTTGGTTAACGCCACATATTTGTTACTATACTTCTATTTATGCTTTTTTTCAGTTGTAAAGTCTATAGCTATGGGTTATGTTATTTTTGGTAGAAATATTAGATAGATGGTAGCTAACATCATTCATTCTTATGCTCATTCTGTGTCATGTTTTTATTTTTTTAATTGTAGCTTTCACACTAGCTCATGAATCTACTTCTGATTATCCAGCGACCCATGACCTTGAACCGAGCTGCATTTGTGGGCCCTGTCTCTTCTTGTGAATCCCAGAATTCTCTGTCTGGCAGTATAGTGAAAGAGTATATATATCCTGTCTGTTTTCATACATACTGGTTTTGTGCCAGTTTAATTTTTCAAACACTTTAATGTCAAAGCTTCAATGTTACTCGAAATCTCTTATAGATTAATAATTCTTTACAGCTTTTCCTAATGAGTATCATTCAAGCCTGTTTGTTTTGTTCATTCCAAGCTAAAAGCTCAAAGATCAAAGGATACTTAGATCTTTTCCCAAATTTCAATGCACATGATAGGATAATCAACTTAACTTCATCCAGGCGTCATTGTTGATGTCTTATTTTGTATCTTTTGGACCCAAATCTAGCCTTTTCGACTGTTTCTTAACTCCTGGTGATCATATCCCGTTTCAGGTCATGATGAGTAAATTAACGAATTAAATATCGTGAAGAATCAAGAAAATATGTAAATATGTCTAGTGTCCTTCATCTTTAAGTGGAACTCTAAAGTATTTACTAATAGATTTAAAATTGTGGTTTCAGGGGAAGGGGGTCCTGAGACCTTTTCCAGGCAGTTCATGAAGTCAGAAATCCAGGATTGGTTAAAGGTCAAAATGGAAGATGGACCATTCGATTTTATGTAATAATTTATGAAAAGCTCATTGATATGTTTCAGCTTCCGTGTTGCAACTAACCTTTAAGAAAATACTGCCAGTTGTCAATGTAGTATCATATCTGCATTGGTCTGAAGAGACTATTAAAACATTTTCCCCTTTCCAACAACATATCTATACGAGGCCCGATTTTTTTGCATGCTTGAAGCAAGACATGTCATAAACATTGAATGCAGAAGTAGAAAGTAAATCCAGCTGTCTTCTAGTAAGCAAAATAATCATCTTACAAAATGTAAAACATTAAAGGAAATCTCACTGAAGTTTTTCGTTTGGGGAAATATAGTTACTTTTTTCGAAAGTGCGATATTTAGCACATAATGAGTCATTTTAAAGTAAGCTAAAACATTAGTTTTAATTTAGCTATAATTTACATAAACAAAAGTTCTTTGGGGCGTATCCTCAGTTCTTAAGAATGAGAAGGTTTTCTGGGCCGCAGGAATTAAGAATTGCTGGTCCTTGCTGTTCTAGATACTTGCTGGAGGCCCATGGAGAAAGAGTATATTCTGTTATTTGTGTTAGACTTACTGAATATTACTCTCAGGAAGGAGTGTCCTATTCAAATAAGAAAAGGCCTGTCACCTAGATTAAATTTGCAGGCAGACAGAAATGACTAATGGCTGGGAGGTGTGCATTGTCTGTATTTTAGTTCGTGGGCATTCTGTAAGAGCGGTGACGAGAGTCATCTGTCTGTTAATCATTTCCAGTGAAGGGCTTGTCCGAGTGCTGGATTGTAAAGTCAATTGTGACGAAGCTAAATGTAAAGCCCTCCGGGTGGACACGGGACCTAGTTGTGTCATGTAGATTGGACTTGTCCTGTCAGCTGAGGCGCAAACAAAACTGTGACCCTGGATGGGTCACAACTTTTCTCAGCCTCGGTTCGTTTATTGAAAGTGAGTTGAACTCAGTGCCAGCAAAATTACTGAGTACTGTGTCGTTTCCAGTGGAGAATCAAAAGCAAGCATTCCTTAGCTGCTAATCTGGTTTGAACTGTTTTTATTCACAAGTCTCACTCAGTAGTTTTCATGGCAGTCTGGATAGAAAAACGCCATTACCATTTACTATTTCAAAGTAAAAGTGAGAGGAGGTTGAACTATCATTTTACATAAAACAAGTAGTTTCTTTTTTTTTTAAAGTGGTTTGTATTTACACTAATTTGGGGGAATTGGAATGTACACAAATCATGTCTTGATCATTTTGGGCCCCTTGCTCTCCCCTTACCATGCCTCGATTTCTTTCTTCATGTCCAGAAAATCTGTCTGCCTTTTCCCCACCATTTCTAATGGGATCTTCCCTTTTATAAAATCAACTAACTATGAATTCCTTGTTCTTTTTATTTACACTATTCCTCATGGAAACAGCCCGTTTCTGTTGACACGACACTGACTGTCTATGGCAGTGATCAGAGTCACTTTGATAGCATCATCATAGATGCTGAAGTCGCTATTTTAAAGGGCATATTCTGGTAGGTAAGGCAAACAATAGGTATTTTAATTTGTGCTGAATTTTTTTTTCATGACAGAATAAAACAATTTAGCCAATAATGTATAGTTTTACTTTTCAATTACCCCTGACTTAAAGAACTAACTTTATATGATAAATCCAAGATTTATCATGATTTATCAAGATTTAATAAAACAATTTAGCCAATAATGTATAGTTTTACTTTTCAATTACCCCTGACTTAAAGAACTAACTTTATATGATAAATCCAAGATTTATCATGATTTATCAAGATTTATATGATAAAACCAAGATTCAGAACGCAAGGAGTTTGTGACAGACTTTACCCTTTAGTAAACTTTCTGAATAAACTGTTAAGATGAAATGTTTCTTTGTAAGGCAAGCTGTGAAAGAGGAGTGGGTTTTATGGGAGTATGCTGTATGTTTGAGTATTGCTTACTATAATAAATACATGCACTAGGCATTGCTTCAGTCACTTGGGAATAAAAATGTAACTTTTTTCTTATTATTTGTCTTATGATTTGATTTTGAAGCTACTAAAGTACCTAGAATTTCTCCAGCTTAGTATTCAAAATAGTATTTTTTGACATGACTTTCAAATGAGACTTGCTGCACTTGTTGATTTGCCTACTTTCACTCACCTGTAGTATTTCTCAGAAGAGTGGTGATAATTTTATTGGGAAAAAAAGCCTCAGTGCTTTATAATATGTAAGACATTATTTTCAGTGTACTTTTGTAAGTTTTGCTTTTAAATTCGCAGATATCCTAGGTTTAAATATTAGTGTGTCCGATTTTATCATCTGAAATGTTATTTAGAGCTGTTTACTTCATACTTAAAAAATAAAAGTTGAGCTAAATCCAGTTTCTATTAGATAAATTAAAATTATTCCATTTAAGGCAGGTTTTATACTTGTGACTTGCTTAAACCAGGACCTGGAGATTTATCGTTTATAGATTGAATTTCTTTAGCAATATGGAGCTTCTGGGTGTGCCTGACCTTTCCTATCTTTGTAATATCAGAGTAATGGCAGATATTATCACTATAATTTCAGAGCAATGCTTGACTAAATGCTTTGATAGCATTATTTTTTTTCCTCCAAAATAATACTTTTTTTCTTGGCTTTCAACTGTAGATTTCATTTCCTACTGCTTACCTGCTGATAAAATTTCAGCCCTGCTGCTAAATAATTTTATCATTTTCTTTTATTTATTAAATTTGGATCCAGAGAAAAATATTGGCTTCATGATTATACTTAAGTATAGCTGTTAACTTGGATACCTTGGTGGATGGCATTCCAAAATTTAACAGTGAAAACCAAGAAAACGTAAGAGTATGTAAATGGATAAAGTCTTCATTTTCAACTTTAGGTTTTGTGGTTTTACATTTGTCAAGTGTAGGCTTTGTTTTCAGTTTTAAGAGTTTTATTTTGTTCTTTTTATGATAAGGTAATGATGAAGTTAAAATGTAATCACATGCAGAAACTGTTCCTTAACTGGGTTGTAGAAACTTCAGGACTTATAGTAGTGTTATGTCCAAAGGCAAATTTCTGTGTCAAAAAGGGGTAGAGACTGCTTGTATTTTGGACCAGAAATAGAAGATTGTATCCTAAGGAAGAAAACGGGATAAATAAGTGATTTGAATACTTAAAGAGTTAATACCTTTGGGAGAGAATACGAGATAATAACTGGCAGTCTGGATTCATAATCTTGGCTATGACTTAATTTCGTTACTGATTAATACTTCATTGGTGTGTAGCTTTGCCTCGTGTGTTAGAGGTTGTTGAAACCAGTGTACAAAAATTGTAGTGAGACACAATGAAATATGATTTGTATGGGGCAAAACTGACTTTTGGTTTTCTGATGGGGAGAAATTATATGTGGTCAACTCTTGGAAAATGGAGAGGCGGTAGGTCATCTGCATTGATATTTGTACTTAGTCTTGGGAAATTGCAGGAGTGGGTATCACCTGATGGAGGGAGCCATAGAAGCCAAACATTGCAGGAGGCTGAGTGTGGTCCATCTTGTGGCTGGCTGTGATAGGGCTGTTGCGGGAGAGGAGAAGAAGGCTTGAACAGGTTAGTTGGAATCAGAGGGGAGTTGAATTTGAAAGTCACACTGAGAAATTTGTGTTTGGTAGGTAAAGACTAGGTCTTTGAATGTTGGAGCAGGAGGTGGCATGAACTACAGAGCACTTAGGGAGACCTCAATTGGGCTGTGGGTGTGGGTAGACTACAGCATAAAGAGGCTTGGGAAGAAATTGTTCCAGCTGTGCAGTAGCGTGGGCATTAAGCTCTCTGGAGCAAGGATGTCGGCAGTAATGGAAAGAAGGGGTCAGATTTGGGATATTAAGAAAAAACCTTCATAGGATTTTTATATAAAAATTGTATTTTGCAATAACTACGTATTTACAAAAAAATGGAAGTTCATTACAAAGGACTGCTGAAAACAAGGACATTTTCTTATGCAACCTCAATACAACTATCAGAACCAAGAAATTAGCACTAATAAGTTATTAACATCTACTCCTTAGCCCTCGTCCTGGTTTTACCAATTGTCCCGGTACTGTCTCTTATAACAAAAGGATTAAGATCAGAATTCTGCGTTGTGCCTAATTGTCATGCCTCTTTATTTAACCTCCTTCAGTAGAGGACAGTTCTTTTACTCTCTTCTAGATTTTATGACTTACCTTTTTTTTTTTAATTGTATGTGTGAACAGGGTACCTTGTGATTTTTTTTTGATACACATATACATTGAGTAATTGGGTTAAATATATCCATCTCTTCAAACATTAATTCTGAAGGGCAGAAACCTTCAAAATCTTGTCTCTTAGCTTTTTGAAATATGAATTACATAGTCACTCTCTGTAATGGCCCTACTTCAGTAGCATACTGGAACTTCTTATTCAGATGTCTGACTACAATGTAGCACCCACCAATTAACCTTCTCCTTTCTCTCCTCAGCCTATTCTGTTCTCAACCTCTAGAAGATCAACTTTTTTAGATTCTCTGTATATGAGAGATCATGTGGTATGTGTCTTTCTGTGCCCGGCTTATTTCATTAATGTAGTGATTTCTGGTTCCATCCGTGTTGTTGCAAATGACAGAATTTCATGATTTTTGTGGCCGCATGGTATGTTATTGTGTGTATGTACCCTGTTTCATCATCAATTCTTCTGAGCCATTTCCTGGCTGCTGTGAATAGTGCTGCAGTAGACACGGGAGGGTAGATGTCTCTTGAATGTACCGATTTCATTCATTTTGGATATACACAAAGTAATGTGGTTGCTGCATCATATGGTAGTTCTGTTTTTAACTCTTTGAGGAATTTCCATTACTGTTTTCCATAATAGTTGTATTAATTTATACATTGTTCAACAGTATGCAGAGGTTCCCTTTTTTCACATCCTTTCCAGTGCTTGTTATCTTTTGTGCTTTTTGATAGTGCTTACTGGAGTGATAACCTTGTTGTGGTTTTATGTTTCCCTGCTGATTTGTGATAAACAGTATGTTTTCATATACCTCCTTGGCCATTTGTATGTCTTCTTTTGGGAAATGTCTGTTTAGCTGTGTTACCCATTTTTAAATTAGATTGTATTTTTGTGTTTGTTCTGCTATTGCTTTTGGTGTTCCTTATATATTCTGGGTATTAAGCCCTTATCAGATGTTTGCTTTGCAAGAATTTTCCCCCAATCTTTGGTTTTTGCTTCACTCTGATGACTGTTTTCTTTGCTGTACAGAAGCTTCTGAGTTTGATGTAATTCCATTGTCTATGCTTTTGTTTCCTGTGCTTTTGGAGTCTTGTCTGAAAAATCCTTGTCCATTTCCGTGTCCTGAATTACTTCTGTGTTTTCTTCTAGTAGTTTTATTATTTCAGGGCTTATATTTTAAGTCTTTAATCCATTTTGTGGAGAGAGATGGGGTCTCGTTTCATTGTGTTTTACACTACTTTTGAAGATTATGGGCCAGTTATTTTGTAGACGTTGCCCCACTAGAGTTTATGGTGTACCTCCTCAAGATCAGATTCAGTTGACCTACCTTTTCAGGACTGTTGCAGAAGCGGTACTGCATTCTTCTCCTTGCAGCCTGTCAGATATACATGGTTTCCATGCTATAACAGGTCTCTCAGATCACTCAGCATAGGTCCTGCTTGTCAGGGTTCTGCATGGCAAAGTTACTCTTCTTTTGCAAGTAGAAGATACCTTTTGGAGAAGGACTTTGAAACTGTGTAAACGTCAAACTTCGTTTGTTCATTTATTTGTGTCTTCGTGGCATCCTCTTCTTCTGATTTTACACAGTGGATTATAGCCTGTTAATGTTTTTGTTTTTGATGTTCAGACTGTTCTGGTTAAGCCAGAGGAAGCCCATTCAAGCTGCTTTCTCTGTGCTTTTGCTTTATCTCTGTCGTTCTTTGAGTATGTTCTTGTTTTCTTGCTTATACCCATCTTGCCTTTTTTGCTGCCCCAGTGCTGGAACCCACCATTTCTGCAAGGAGTGTCCATCTCCACAGATACTCTGCATTCTCTGGTCATGGTCCCAGACCACATTCTGGTCATGGCAGCAAACACATCAGTGGATGGCCTCTTCCCCTCGTGCTGGGCTGTTCTTACCTTGCTTGGGTCCTGCACAAGGCCACACAAATATAGCAGTGCCTGCCTGTCTCTGTTTCGCCCCTGTCTCCACGGTGAGCCTCAGGACCACCTTGGGATTGATGCCTCACTTTTGGCCATCACAAATGCCATCTCGTAGCCCTGCAAGGGATCCTGACTTTGCTGTGTCTCATGTAATGAGTTCAGGAGCAAACCATTAGGGCAGAGGAGGGGAGGACAAAGTATGTGCAGAATCAGCAGAAAGTTCATGTCATGAGTAATTGTGAGCAATAAAGGGGAAGGGAAGAGTCAAGAAGAATAGGTTTTGGAGAGGAAGTGATGATATCTTGGTTGCATAAACTTTAAATCTCAGAACTACCCCTGACTAGAAAGATCTCTGTATGGGTTGCCGGAATTCTCTTTGTAGAAGTTGCAATTGAGGGGGATCAGTTTGTATACATTTGCCAAGGTCTTGGAGAAATAAACCCCGTTAAGATGATGAATAACGTATCTTAGTAAAAAATCATGTAGTCCTAGAATTTTCAAATGAGAAGAGCTGTAAGGCTACCAATAAATCCAGCCCAGCATGGGCGCAGATCTTAAAACAAAGGCCCAGAGAAGTTACATATCTTTTCCAGTATCCTACAAAGTAATAACCAAGCTGAGAGTTAAGATCCTGCTGTTTAAGTTACATTATCCTTCCCTTTCTGTAGGAGATAGTGATACAAAACCTAATAATAGTGTTGGGACTACCAGAATTAAGACCTGGTAGTTGGTGACAGAAGAGGACTGGTGATTTTCAAGAAGGAATTCTGTAGAGTGATGGGATGGGACTCAGATTGGGATTGAAGAGGAGAAACACGGGTTTGTGGGCATAGCCACTAAACTCTGGAAGACATCTGTTCTGGTGATAAAGACAAAGGTGTGGAAGAGAGAGATGGTAGCACAAAGAAACAGCAGAATTTTGTTTTATGGGTAAAAGATGAAGAGGGCCCTGGTAAACCTGTGATCTCAGTACTTGGGAGGCTGAGGCAGGAGGACTGCAAGTTCCAGGCCAGCCTGAGCAACTTAGTGAGACTCTTTTCTTAAAAAAAAAAAAAGAAAAAAAAAAAAAAGAAAAATACAATGGGTAGAGGTATAGTTCAGTGGTAAAATACTTGTCTAGCACATCCAAGTCCTTGGGTTTCATCCCCAGTACTGAGGAACAAAGAGAACAGTGGATTCTTGCTGGAGTTGTAGGAGTGAGAGTCAGTAACTGATGGGGGCAGTGTCCTGGGCAGATGAGAACAGAGAGAGTCTGCAGTGAGCCTCAGAGCCATTAGATTGAACCAATATGTTCTGGCAGTTGTAGGCTGCTAGTATTACTGTTTTGCAAATATGGAGACTGAGACAGGCTATGTGATTAGCCCGAGGCCACAGGACTAAGGTAAATGAAGAAAAGAATATTTGAGCTGAAAAAGAGGAAGGCTGAATGTCCTGAAAAAACAGGCCACCTGGTAGATCTTTAAAAATATAGATCAGATTATGTGGCTAAGTGTAAAGCCCATTGGTGGCTCCTCATTGCAAGCAGCATACAATAAACTAATTCAGGGTCTGTAAGGCTCTCAATTCTCAGACCCTTGGCTACCGTATCCATTTCTTCCCTGCTCATTGCCCTTCTGTGGCTCTGAGGAACCGCACCCCTTTCTTTATTAATGGGGGATGTGTGCTGTGTTCTTACTGGTCCCTTTGCCAAGAAATCTCTTCCTCCAGAGTTCTGTTTCCACTTTTTTCCTGCTCTTTAGGATTAGCTCAGATGTCATCTGCTCAGAGGCCTTCCCTGACCATCTGATGTAAGATGGTGACCCCTCCGTGGCCTCCTGACACAGCTCTCTGTTTTGTTGTCTTCATAGCTCGGGCCTATAGAATGCTCTTCATTTACTTCTCTTCCCCAGTCAGAATGTAAACCTTATGAGAACAAGGACCTCGGCTACCCTGTTTTCCCGAACACTTACCAGACCTAAAAGTGTGCACTGTTGATGTTCACTAAATATGGACTGGATGAATTGGTTAGCCCAGGGCCTCAAGTAGGTGCGTGTCTAACATGACCGTATGGATATTGGCAATATGTAGTATTAGTAAAATTGTTTAAATAACATTTCTACTCAGTTTAGGGGGAAAAAAAGTTTTGGTTACTATCAGCACATTTTTAGGATTTTCACAAATTAATTCAGCTTGTTCTTTCTCATCAGGAAACAGGAACTGGTAATGGGGTATTCCAAGCTCACTGGTAACAGATACTCTTGTTCTTTATTTTGTAGTTACTGAGTTTTAATTTACAAACACTAAGATTCAGTTTTATATGCCATTCTATATGTCCTGCCAAATCTGTATTCATGTCACCATCCCCCAGTCTAGACAGAGCGGTTCATCACCCCCCAAATTCCCTTGGGTGGCCCTTTCTTCTTAACCCCTCCACTCACTCCCAAGCCCCAGCAACCACTGTCTGAGCCTCAGCTCTCTTTCTTTATTTTTTATGATTGTCATAAAATGGAGCAGTATCGTATGTAGGCTGTTGCTGCGTTTGCTACCACATGCTGGAGATGTGTCTATGTCGCTGTTCGTCTCAGGAATTAGTTTCTGTGAGTAATACTCCATTTAGGGCTCCACGGTCCCTTCATCTATTTACCTGCTGACAGACATTTAGGTTGCTTCCAGTTTGGGCTACTACAAATAAAGCCTCCGTGATTGTTTACACATGTATCTCTCCGTGGACATAGGCCTTTTTCTTCAGTAGGTACTAAAAGTAGAATCTGCTAGGTCATACGACAGGTATAGATTTAATCTTCAGGAAACTATATTTTCCAAAGTAGTTTTAACATTTTACATTCCTGTCTGTAATATATGGTGTTGTAGGCCATTATACTTGCCAACACTTGAGGGAGTCAGTCTTTTTAAACTTTAGGCTTTCTAAGAGTTGTCGAGTGATATCTTGTGATTTAAATTGTCATGTCCCTGCTGCCCAAATGACATGAACATCTTTCCATATGCATATTTGCCAGAGATAGGCCTTTTCTTTGTTTTTGTCTTTGTTTTTGTGTGTTTTGTTTTATACCTGTGAACTTTTTGGCCTGGTTTTGCTAGGTTGTTTTCTTTTTTGTTATCAGTGTATTTTAATGCAGGCTTTTTGATACAAGATGTAGAAGAGAAAATAGCTACTTGAAATTGTGTTGAGAGGGAAAAACAATATGAATGTTTCGAATTATTTAGCACTCACTTTATTCTTAATGTGGGTGAACAGATGAATATGAAATGGCTGCACTGTGTTCCCCTGTACTGTAGTTGGGGTAGATGATGTCAATGAGTGTCTTTTTTTTTTTTTTTCCTCTCAAATTGTTTGGTTGTGTAATGCTGATAAGAACTGTTGCCAAGATTAGAAAAGGAAGAGTTCTGTTTTTGCTTAGAATAGTGACGGAAAACTGGGTATGGAAGGTGAGCTATCAGTTGACATTTGAGGATCAGTGGTATTTGTTAGGGAGTTTGGTAGGGAGTTGGGTTCAAGGAATAAGTGATAGTGCACGATGAAATTTGTAAACCAGAGAAAGGAAGCTTCCTTAGAGGGGCTTAAAGGTAGTTGAGGAAAATTAAAGCATCAAAATCTGTGAATGCGGAAATGAAGTTGGACCCTTTCAAAGTAACACTACTCAGTTGTGTGTGTGTGTGTGTGTGTGTGTGTGTGTGTGTGTGTAAAATAGGAATCATTTATAAGGTTAATCCATAAGGGAGACAGGAAATAGTGACTAAGGCAAAAACAGTTGAGTAGCTGCCATATTTGTAGTTGAGGTGGGATCGGTGGGCAACAAATAGAAAACAGAGATAGTTTAAAGCAAGAAATGGTCGCCTGCCATGTCATCTGACCTGTTCATTTTCCCGTGTACCATTAAGCCACGTGAATTAACAGTACCACAGAAAGTAGCCTGCTAAGGAGCATAGGAAAGCAAAATGTAGAGGTTTTATAGGAACAAGGAGAAACGTTAAGCAGGATTGTGACACCACTGTAAAATGAGCTAAATAGTTTTGTGGTTTCAAAGGTAAAAATTGATAATTTCAGTACCAAAATAGAATACTTTTGATAAGACTTCAGAAAAAAATAATACCTGTAGGGAATGGAAACAGGAAGAGCTGACTCCTGGTTCCGTAAAGCCAGAAAACAAACTGGTGAAAGGTTATGTAAATGAGTTAGAAATAGTGACATATGGAATTCTGACATGCACACTAGGATATAAAGGAACAAAATCTCAGCTTGTTTGGAAGTCTGTTTTATTGTGTCTTCGCGCAACTGGTGTTTGAATTCACGAGCTCTTTCCAAAAGTGGAAATGTGCTGGTTTTCTTCGGTCACATGGTAGAGTTTGTATTTACTTTACAGAATATATTTTTTGTGTGTTTAAAGAGAGATTCCAGGTGCAAGGCTTGGGAGCTTAGTAATGGGAGAGAGCAGATATTCTTCAGTTGACGTCCGTTTTGAACCTCACTGATTTTTGCATAGAAATTCTATTCATGGTGGCTTTTGTTCTTGGAGACTTTGAGGTCTGACTGAAGTGCTAACTTAAGGTCACATGATACAAAGTGGGTTTTTTCCTCCATTTCTTTGTCATTTTTATGCCCAAATGGAGGTAAGTGTCCATGCGAATTTTTCTCTTGATACTTATGGAAGCATTTTAGATTTTCTGTATGTTGTGGGGACATGATTATTTCACTGACTCATTATCCTCTGTTTTGGACTTGGTTGCTGTGATTCAGGTGAAAAAAAGCATTTTTTTTTTCTCCTTCTAAGTACTATGTTTTTGGGGAACTGAAGAGACTGACAGATGCTGAGAGTCGGGGTTGGGGGAGTTACAAACACAGCAACCTTTCAGGCCGCCAGCTCCTACCTTTATATGACTTCCGAAGTGTTGAGATCCACGGGCGGTTCTCAGACACCATCACCAAGTACCCCTGCTTCTGAGCTGCTGTTCATTTAGAAAGCAAACGGGTTTTTGTAAGGGAGAATAAATTCATGAGCTCTGCATTTTCCGAAGGAAGGATCCGTTGCCAATACCTGAGAGTAGAAGGAGCGAAGAATAGAAACCTAACTGCTAACACGGCCTAGTTCTGTGATTTCATAACACTGGTGAAGTATGCTTTAAAAATGTTATCCTCGCCAGTTTTATTCTAGCAAGAATAAGCAAGTTCTAGTCTTCTGGGGCTTTTAAGGAGTGTAGACATCCAATAAGTTAAAAAATTAATGGGGAAGATGACTAGATTTGTGCGACTGTCAGAGTCAGTACACAGACAGTCTTCCAGAGATGAAACTGATACTGAGTCTGCCAACCCTGAGTTATTTCAAGGCTTTGAATTAACGAAGAATGATAACATTTTCTTGTCTTGCTATTCTTAGATGGTGTGTTGTGATGCTTTTGATATTTTGGTTGCATAACTTTAAAAAGGGGTGCCCTTTCCTGGTCTTTGCCCAAAAGAAGAAACAAGGATTATTTATAAAGACAGAAAACTTGGAGATTTTTGAAAGAGGAATGCACCTACAAATAACTACGTGAAATACCAATTCTTTTTACTGAAGTCCTTGGACTCTATAATAATGAATGATGTACATTAAAAGCACTTAAAATTGTTCTGGAGATGCGTGGTGGTGTGATGGTTATACAGCGCGAGTGTACATCATGCCTCTTAAAGATGGTTAAGAGATAAGTTTTAGGCATATTTTTATAACAATAAAAATAGTACTTAATCCTTAATAATGGGGGATGCCTTGAGTTGGTGAAATTTGGCACACAATAAAAAATACTAAGGTCTACTTACAATGTGAATCCTGTAAGCAGACTAAGCTGGGCCTCGGTTTGACTTTTCTGCATTATCTAATAAGTGCAGTGTCTTACTTGTGCTGTGTTCCTTTCAGTACTGATGTTCATTCAGCAAGCATTTATTAAACACTTGGTTCTGTCAAAGTATAGTCTTGGGTGAGTGGTCTGAGCAAAAATGAGAAATTCCTCGTCTCCTGGGAATACTTCATCTAGATAATTCAAGGTCCCATTACAGAATAGATTGTGTTAAGTATTATTCTGAAAATATTAAATGCTGTTTTGAGAGCATGGCAAGGA
The DNA here is from genome assembly GCA_004026905.1 of Hystrix cristata. NCBI lineage: Eukaryota > Metazoa > Chordata > Mammalia > Rodentia > Hystricidae > Hystrix > Hystrix cristata. Next base: position 114,253 of record PVJO010001803.1, on the reverse strand, counting down.
AGCACCTAGAAATTAAATATTAATTTCACTAATAAAATGGTATGATGGTCATAAATGAATTTAAGGTGATCAGTTGGAACTCTTGGTTTGCCAATAGCCCCGGAGCCCATCTCTTATTAGCTTAAATAAATGGGAGTCTCTTGGCTTGCAAAATGGGAGAAGTTCAAGGGGAAAACCTCAGGCTTGGCCGGAGTCCAGGTTTCAGAAGGAGTTGTCATAGATTTCTTTTTCTCCCTCTGCTGGAGCTTTCCTTTTTTCACTCAGCTTTAGCGTTAGTGAGTATGGCTGTGTACCACTCTGGGTGAACATTTTTATGAGTTGTTGATCCTGATAAAGGAAACAGACTCTCTCCCTTGCTAGATTATGATTGGCCCGACCTATGCAGCAATGAGTAGAGGCAGTGTGCATAAGCGTGTACTTGTGTGTGGGTGGGTGGTGGGTTCCCAACCTCACCCAACCCTGGGACAGAGGAGGATGGTTCCAAGGAGTCTGGGGAAGCAAAAAATGTATTCTATACTCATAATTTCAAAAACTGATCATGTGTTTATTATTTCTTGAGTGTTAGTCTGTTTTCTGTTGCTAATAACACGAATGCACACTAAAATACAGAGAGAAGAGATAGGGCTAGGGATGTGGCTCAGTGGTAGAGTGCCCGCTCAAGGCCCTGGGTTCAATCCCCTGTACTGCCAATAATAATAATTTAAAATAAAGAGGTTTATTTTAAATAAACCCATGACTCTAGGGATGCAAGGTAGAGATACCATATGGTACAAGGTGGTAGCTTTCTTGCTGGCAGAGACCTGAGGCAACAGAGAGCATCTTGTGGCAAGAGACAGTGTGTACGTGTCCCTTCTGGTCTGTTTTTATTGTAAAACCTCCAGTATGCGGTCATGGAGTCTGTACCTCACTGGCCTTGTCTTGTCCTGATTGCTTCCCAGAGGCCCCGCTTTGAACCCCGTACTTAGGGTGAGTTTCTACCCTTGTAGCACCTCACAGTGATCATTACATTTCAAGATGCGAACCATTGGGGGACACACTCAAAGCACAGCAAGTTGTTTGAGTAGATTGGTTAACCACATTGCTTGATTCTCTAAGCGCTCCCATTAATAAGACTTTACTTTTATTGATGTGGAATACCAGGTAATTAGTGCAATCTGGTGGACAGCAGAAAATTTGATCATCGTAAAGTGCCAAATAAAGAGTTTTTAGAGGGAAAGATGGTGGTGAACATCTTTCCAGGAATACATCTGCAGACGTTTTGATGATTATAAACTTTAGTAGTAACCAGAATATGTTTCAAAGATAGTGTACTGCACATTTATCCTCATTTTTGGATATATAGACAATGTTGGGATCGGTATAATCCTGAGGCTCATTAAATTGTCCCTAGGAATATATATGGCTGTGGACCATCCAAGCTTCATTATCATTGTTTACCCAGGAGCACCTGTGATGTGTCTTACATCATACTCTTTGGCTTGTTGAGGGAGACCCTGTGTCACTCTTGCTACAAGTGATCTTTTCTGAGTGTGAGAGACTCACTCACAAAATGAACTTATACCTGCCCACTAGCACAGTATGTATGCTTACATTTATGATTTTGTAAATGACTTTAAAAGACTTGCATACCACCTCTGCCACCAAACATTTGATTACCCCCGAACGACATTACAGGTTAACATCTACTCTCAGTCATTGTTAAAATGTAACTACATAACAGGAAACGGACCATAGAGATCAACTACCAATGGAACTTTTATAGTTGAGAATGCACTTTGAATTGTTGGTTCAACAGTAGTGCTAGGTTATATACTTGTTCACTTCATCTTATACCGTGTGGTAAATATTTATGTAAGATGGCTGTCTGGGTAGAAGAATCTCATGAAAGAGGGAATTCAGAGAGGCCTCTATAAACAGGCCAGAGATGATTTGAAAAAGATGAGATTCAAAAAGCTTGCTGATGTTGATAGGTAAAGGATAGCATTGTCTAGGGAAGATATAATCAGGTTGGGGTAATTTGGTAAATTACTAGAAATATGAAAAATGAATGTTTAGGGAAATTGTGGGGATAGGAAGGCCAACTTGGGGTCCATACTTTTACTTGGTTGTTTCATGACCTCGAACACATTGTGTAACCTAAGAATGAGTTTCCACATCTATAAAATAGTCACAATAATAATTCTTACTTCTGATGGCTAGTGGGAAATTTTTCTCAGATAACTGATGTCAAGTGCTGGCATATAGAATGTTCAATAAAAATCGTATTATTGTTTATTGTTATTAATTTCAATTGCTGTTGAAATACAGAAATAGAAACAAATGAGAACTACAGTGGGTAAATAATTACTCATCTAATACTGACCCAAGAGATTCCACTGTGAAAAGAATTAGTAATGCAAGTTTAATAAATTCAACCACAAAACTAACATTACTTAGGAGAGAGGAAATCCTTCTAGTTCTTTGTGCCCTTATGAGATAATTGAGAACGCTATCCTTGGAATTCCAAAAATAGAGAATTTTAGGAAGATAGCTTTCATTAGTGATTCCTCACCTCCTTTTTTACAGCAATCCAGATGAAGATTAATATTCACATATATCACATACTACATGGTAGATTTGCTTTAAAAGCATTGTGCGGGTTTGCCTGTGTGGGCAGCACATCAAATAGCACCATAAGCCTTTTGTTTTGGCGATATTCATAAAAATCAATTCTGGCATAAAAATAGGACTCGATAGGAATTGCTTATTATGGGCTGTTGTGTAGATAAGGTAGGCTGCTCAGTGATGTACTGGGGGCTTTAATCTCCGCCTCTTCCTCTGCTGGGAAAGCCGTCCAAATGCCAGTGAGAGAGTGGCTTTCTAATAGCAGGAATCATGAACTGTCTGCGTTCCTATTTTAAAAGCAAATCATTCATACACATCAGTCTTACATGAACAGTATTCGCTCCACAGCTCAGAACTGCTCGTGCCCTCATGCGGGGTATGTTGATTTTAGGGTCCTGTGGTTTGAGGACAGTCTGAGAAGTCAGTGAAAACATCCAAAATCTTCTCTTCCCACCCAGTTAAAATCACTAAGTTTATAATACTATTCCAATATAGGAACTGGTAAGCAGATAATAGCGAAATATATAGTTGTTATCTTTTTTCGACAGCAGTGAAAAACAAAGAAATGGATTTAGATCAGCTATGAAAAATCTGCTGACTTTGTACTTTTAAGCATTGGGCTGGAATTACTATTGAGGGAAGGCTCTTGAGAGCTTAACTGTGTGGAGTTTGAAAGGTAAAAATAATTCTCACGTTTAGGATGCTCTGCATGAGGCTACGCCCAGAATAGAAGTGTTTCGGATATGGCTTTTTCTGAGATTGAGTAATTTTGTTGTAATAAGTCAGCATATGTTACCATATAGTCGAAAAACAACAGAAAGATAAAAGATGTTATGTAAAGCCATCTATAGTATTGAGTCTTTACAATTCCAGTGTGCTTAAAATATATCGCCAGCCCCAGACACCGGATAATTTGCGGATGGTTCACTAAGAATCTCAGTTAAGAAAAGTACTTAACTGAACACACACCTGACCAACAGAGAGAGAGGTCTCTTGCAGGGACAGAGCAGTGGAAGGAAGCACACACACCCAAACCGGTCCTTCTCATTACTAAAAGTTCAAAATGCCTACAGACTGAGCAAAATTAAGACAAAAATGGGAAATAGTGAATCGATTTATGCAAATCGGTAAGAAAACTTACGTTAGAGAAGGGAAAAAAGTAAAGGACATAAGCAGACAGTGGAGCGAAAAGCAGATGCGTATGGAGTGTGTGAAACCCTGAACTGTTCAGTCAGGCTAGGAAACAGGGAAGTAGAAATGAAAGTGACAATTAGATGCCATTTTTCATCAGTCGGTTTTTCAGAAAGAGCAAACGTTGAGTCAGGAGCCCTGAGATCCTCCCTTCTTGGATTAAGTGGGTTGTATACAGACACAAATAAATTGTCTTAGGGCATCATCAGAAGGAATGTGGTGATTCCCGGCATGGACTCCAGCCAGATTGTCTTGTTTGAATCTCACCTTTACTACTTAGTAGCTGTGTGACTTTGGTCAAGTTACCTAACCTTTCTGTGCCTCAGTTTTCTCATTTGTAAGATGGAAATAATGACAGACTGTATGTAACAGAATACCCCTTGTGAATTGGAATTAGTAAGTGTGAAGTGCTTAAGAAGTACCTGCCCATATTAAGTCCTAAACAAGTATGTTTACCTCTTATCATTGTCATTATGTACTCAATAGAGACAAGTCCAGTTCCATTGTTTTTATGTGCCTTGTAGAGAAGGTCCAGTTTTCTACGAGTGTATTTTCAGGAAATTATTATACGTTTGGATAAAGAGATAAAAGAATTATGATTATACCTGTGGACAAATGCGTGTAATGGTGGTCATTTATACTTTATGAAAATTTAAGTAATGTTTTTTCTTCAATGTATTGGGGATGAGCCAAATCTTGATATGATTTTTATTCTCAAATAATACAGCTATTTCTACAAAAAACTTATGGGTAACCATTAAATAAAATCTTTTTTACTTAACATTCTGCTGTACCAGTCTGTACACAGAATTTGTGCACATTTATGTATATGCATATTTCATTCTTAATAGAAGGAGATGTGTACATTTCCATGCTTCGTGGAAGAAAATGCTTCAAAATGATGGTACCTGTATTTATCTCTGCATAATAGAATTACTGCTTTGTTCATTTTTCTTTCTTGTATTTACCCCATTTTCTGTAATGAGACTGTATCGTTTCTATTGCAAAAAATATATTATTAAGAGAGCACAGGTATGATGTCACTTGAGAGTGTACTATCTCCCACATAGAGGAACAGGCACATCTTCGTCTGCAGATGGCGCTACCATTTCCAGGAGCGGGAAGGGATTCTGGGCTGAGGAGCCTTATGTGGATGACTTGGGCTTTTCAGGCCATCCGGGCTGACCTGGGCTGTGGTCCTCTATCTGCCCCCTCAGATGGTGGCTCTGTTCTTTGCAGGTTTTTGCCACTTCTGGATCCTTTAAGGTTGCAGGGCCATTTGTTACAATATCTATTAAAAATACTTGAGAGTAGATTAAATTATTAAGTTTATAGTTACCTGAATAAGTTAGCATGATGAATAAAGCAGGTTTTTCACAGTATAGTTTATTTCCTAAGCTAATAAAGTAACTTTAAGAGCTATTAGGCAGAGTAGAAATACTGCTTTAAGAAATCCTTTATCTTCTCTTTTATTTCTCCTTTGCTTTAATGATCTTTCCTTTGCGTCACAACTTTACCAGGCCTGAAGTTTGACTTCTTTGATACCTGTGATCTTGTAAGAATTTTCTTTTTACCTGATTAGATCTCATGGACAGTCCTTTGCTTTTTCTTTTTGTTTCCATTTTTTTAAATCATATTGTTTTCACATTAATGATATGATGACATGCTAACTCTGAGTAAATGGTTTTATTTGTTAATTGATATTTGGTGAATCATTAGAAATTTTGTGAACCTGATGTTTTTCTAAAAGAGGCTAATCCATTGCAAAATGTTTTAATGATTTACTTTTAATGATATTATGAAGTACTTGTCCAAAACAATTTGGTCGACAGCTCTAATATTGTTAATAATTTCATGGTTTGCAATTGGTCTCCTGGCTGAATATTGTATGTTAAGTCACTGATTATAGAAAAAATGACTTATTAGCTATAATTTGCTGAGCTGTTTTTGCTAAGTGGCATTTTTAATAGTAAAAATAGAAATTTTCCATGAGGAAAACTAAAGGAAAACTAATTTATATATACATTTTCTTTGAAAAGTTTTCAAGCCTAACATCAGAGTATACAACAGTTATTTTCCAAAAAACATTAGCGTGTTTGACCTATTCTTAAGAATATTTTAGTGTATTTTTCAAAAACAGCATGAAGTTTCGCATGGAGTCATTTAAGGTAGATGACAATCAAAGTAGATTACAGTTACCTACCTGGAAGCTGAATCACCTGAACGAAACAGGTACCAAGTCATCTACGTAGGCCTTAGTAGTTTTCCCATGATGCCTTATTTGTCTCTTTATTTAGTGTTTTTAGATTAGATTACGAGCCAGGTGTGGTAGTATATATGCTTGTAGTCCCAACACTCTGGGAGGCTCAAGCAGGATGGTTGCAGCTCTGAGCCCAGCCTGGCCCATGTAGTGACTTGGTGAGATCCTATCTCAAAATAAAAACTTAAAAAGCCCTAGGGATAGAGCGAAATTCGAAGGCCCTGGTTTCAACCCTCGGTACCACTAAACAAACAAGTAAATAAATTATCAAAGGCAGTAATAATATCCGTATTGCTACTCAGACTTGACAAATGTTAATTTGTCATTTGGTTCAGATGTTTGTTTAAATGAAAGACAGAATATTACAGATGAAGTTGAAGTCTCTTTGAATTCCTTCCCCACTCTTCACTTCCGGTCTCTGCCAAGCCCATCAAAATTAAGGATATCATATGTATTCTCGGCCCATATTTTGCCCTACTTATGTAGATATAGGTGTACCCTTAATAACTGTACGGAAGTGGAATCTCACCCTTGCAAAACATGTAACAATTTTTTGAGCTTTATGTGCAGTGATCCATTTTGATGTAGTTCATTATAATTTAATTGCTTGATAGTATTTTATTGCTTATCTGGCTCCCTATTAATGGACATTTAAGTTGTTTCCAGTTTTATTGGTAATAAACATAGTGCTGTGAAGACAATTTTGTAAATGTCTCCTTGTACACATAACCAAAAATTTCTCTAGGATGCATAATTAGAAGTAGAATTTCTGGGTAGTGGAGAAATGTATATGAATTTTACAAATTTTGTGTACTGCCTCTGTATGTTTGTACCGGTTTACATTCTCAGCAGCATGTGGGAGGCGCTGATTTCTCACATTGTTGCTGATACTTCGCATTTTGGGTAGGAAATAGTGTATCATTTATAGTTTAAATGTGAATCTCCTCGTTTGTGAGATTGGGCATATTTTCGTAGGTCTATCAAACTGGGTTTCCTCTTGTGAAAGTTGCTATTCATAACTATTTACTGGCCTTTTCTGTGGTCTGTTTTCTGTTTATTGATCTCTAGAAGTCATTACAGGTTGAACGTGTCCTGTATGGGAAATGCTCAGGGCCGGGAGTGTTTCAGATTGTGGATTTTGGAAAATTTGCAAATACATAATGAGACGTCTCGGGATGGTACCTAATTCGAAATACAAAATTTGTGTGTGACTCACATATACTTTATACACAGACCGAAGTTAATTTTTACGCAATATTTTAAATTTGTGCAAAAAACTGAGTTTGATGGTGTGAAATTTTCCATTTGTGGTGTCACGTTGATGCTGCTGAACACTTACGGATTTGGGAGAATTTTGGATTGTGGAAAAATTAAGGTTGTTCAGCCATATTGTGCACATTAAACTTTTGATAATGTGAGTTGGAACTATGAGCTCCCAGATGATGGCCTGTCCTCTACTCATACCGCTTTTTTTTCATACAGACACTGTAAGTTTCGACAGTCAGAATTTCAATTTTTCTTTCTTTTAAGGCTTATGCTTTCCACGCCCTGCTCGAGAAACTCATCCCAACCGAGTTCAAAAAGGTATTTCCTGTTGTATTGTTCCAATAGAATTTTTGTCTCAAAACCTTTTTTAGGTAGTAGTTGATAACATAACTTATTTCTTAGAAATGTGGTTACTTTAGGAAATGAGATGTTGCTCACATCGCCCTTTAAAACAATCCTTGCAGCAATGGGGATGATTCCCGGTGGTATTTGAGGAGCTGAGAACAGACAACCATCATACACTGTGATTTACCTTGAGAGATTGCTCCCTTGCTACTTAGAAACTTTCGGTAAGCACCAGATAAAACACAGAAGAGGGGGTTGCGTTTATTTCTTACTTGGTGAGGCTCAAATATTTGTGAACATATTTTACTGGTGTGATGAAAGAGGACATTTCTGGTACTGAGGATCCCAGTTGTTCAGTGTAGATTTTTTTTATTTTAAATTTCTTTGACAAATATGTGTCCGTATGTTCTGGAAAAGCGTGCTCTGTACTCTTATTATAGTTTGTCACCTGATGTATGGTGCGGCACTTGATAGTCCTTGTAGGATGATCCCTAAAAAAGGCAAATATGTTCATTGCGTGGTCTGGGCCAGACAGGAGGGTTTGATCAGAGAATAAAAGACAGAAGCTTGGAGAACATTTTCGTGAGAGAATGCGAAGGTGCTGGCAGTTGGGTTTTTGAGGATACAGTTGATGGTGCCATTATAAAGCTCTCAGAGGAACCAAGTTTTGTTCCTGAGAAGGATAGAACATTTTTTACTGTTTTTCTCCGCTTCTCCTGCTGTTCTGTCTCTTCAAGTTTACGGAGACACTGCCTGTGTTTTTCAGTGAAAGGCTGAATCTGAATCCCAAACTGTGAGCACTCAGTCAAAAAACTAGTTACACTTGCAGTTTTATTTTTTTAACTTCACTTACATATCCTGACACAATGTCAGTTTCCAGAACTTTAACCAGTTTGAACTCAGTTTGAGGAATGAGTCCCTCTGTGGAGTGTAAGTGGTTACATAGGAGGAGCCCATTGCTTCCCTGAGGAGGGAAGACCTGGTCTCCGGCAGCTCTTGCAAAGAAAAGGTGGCCCCGTGGCTTCTCCACAGGAGGGTGCGCAGCAGTCAGCCCGCCTTGTGTTAGGATGTGCTTGCCGTGTGTTGCTCCCTTGGTGATCTTAGGAGCTTGGAGGAACAGCTTGACCTTGCAGATGAGGAAACCAGTGCAGATCTCCACAACTGGGAGGCAGAGGCAGGAGGATCACAAATTCAAGCCCAGCCTGGGCAACCAAGTAAGATCCTCTCTCAAAAAGGAAGGAAAGAAAGGGAAGGGAATGGAAGGGAGATGAGGGGGAGGGAGGGCTGGAGTGTAGCTTACATACTGGATTCAATCCCCAGTATCTTAAAAAAAGAAAAAAAAAACCCAGTATTTTAAAAAAAGAAGAAAAAAAAAAGCTACAGCTTGTATTACAGCTCAGCTCTGACCCACCTTAAGACTTCTTCTCTTATTCATCTGGGAGGAAGAAGTCCTAGTAAAAATGAGCAGCAGCGAGTTTTAATAATGTTACTGCTTCGTGCCTGGGTGTGGGTACATTCATTATTCTTCACTTGGGAAGCCGCAGAGTAAGGGAAGAAGACTGGAAGTCCTGGGTTTCTTTGTCCTGATGTGTACCTGCAGTGGAAGCAAGGTGAAGAGAGATTATTTTTGCTGGGTGCTCTGAAGAGTACTGTTTGCAGGCCTAGTAAGCAATCTGAGAACTTGTCCTGGGTGTGTGTGCAGATGGGCATCTGCCTCAGTGTCTTGTGGTGAGATGTTTAGAGATGACAAGAGGAGAGGACCATACTCTGCAGAAGGCTTGAGGATAGATGTCAGCAGCCTTGTTGTAAAATCTAGACAAGGAACAAGACGAGTAGAAGGTTGTAGAACATCATACACCATTGTGATGTCATTTATAGACACTTTAAAAAGTGCATAAAATATGTCCATTTATGTGAGTGTATATAATGGAAATCTAAAACTATAGAACAAAGATAGCAAGCAGAATTTAGTTAGTGCTTATCTCTGGGAAAGGAGGGTCAGCAGGGAAGAACAAAATCACCTTGTCTTTTTTTTTTTTTGTATTTGAAAAAATCTGAAATGGGAGGATTTTATAAAATGTTAACATCTTTTAAATCTAAGTAGGAAATATATGAATGTTTTGTTAAATGTTATACTCTTACTTCTACTTTATTTAATTTTTCCCCTCATGTAAGAGCAACAACTCAAAATAATGATAACCAGGAGAACTGGCTGCAAGTGCCATGCCACCAAACACAAGTACTTTGCAATCTAGAGCACAGTATTCCCACATCCCATAGTTGGGATAACAAGAAACTGCAATTTAGGTCTCCCAAATTATGTAAGGTGACATTGAGTTGAGAGTCGGAATCTAGATGATTATCTGAGGTTTCCTGGTAGGATTTGGTTTATGTTCCTGGTGACTGTCTGTGTTATGTGTGAAGTCTGGCAGTGGTCTGTGAAGCAAATACAGACTATTGACTATTCCTAGCCAGAAGGTGTGTGACACTGTTGTGCTCTGGGCGCACACAAATTACAGTAAGAAAGAAATCTGGGTAGCCACCGTCCAAGCACTCATTGTTTGGAGTGAGCTTTTTCCCCTCTCAGTCTGAGACGGTCAAGTTAACTCATACATACCTATGAAGAACAAGTTCTTGGTCTGTTTCCTTGAATTATGGTGAAAGGCCCCCAGCCGTGTAAGTAGCTCACAAGACACTAGCTTGTATTTGAACTTTATTTCTGGATCTTAAACTTTGATTTAAGCCTGTGCAATCAAGCTAGGATGTAGTGTTAAGTGTTCCCTGATTAAATCTCTATAAATCCAAAGCCCATAAACTACTGTTACTGCTCAAATAAAAAAAGGGAAAGTGCTGTGAACTGAGGGCTAGAAAGAATCTGAACCTGTTATCTTTCAGAACGTAGTGTGGTTGGTTAGAGCCTTTCCCCCTATTGATTAAAACCGATTTTTTTCTAACAATGGGACATGAGCAGCAGTAAGATTAGTATTGTGTTTTCTAAAACTTTTGACATGGCTTTTGAATTTGACGATTCAAAAAATGAAAAGTAAACATGTTCTTGAAAGGATTTTCTTCTGTATTAAGTACTACGCAATCCTTAGGTTTTCCCAATTTCTTTAATGTGACGTGTACATAATGATTTTTGTAGCTAACATGTGTAATGGTAGTTATTGCAATTTATGTCGTTTGTAAAAAACAAGATAGCTCAAAGAACTTTGTGGACATTATTTAGATTCTTAATGACCCTCTCATTTTACCACAGGGAAAATTTCAAACTATATAGGAGAATTTTTAGTAAAGAGAAATAAAGTGCATTTTACCTGAAGTCCCAAGGAAAATTAAAAGTTAAAAAGAATTTAGGACTAAGTAGTAAATTACCTTCCTTGGGACATTTTGCCGTGAACTAAGCTACAATAATTAAAAGAATCACCCAGACAAAAAAAATTTTTACACAAATTTTAAATATACTTCAGTTTTAATATATTTCAAGTTTCTAACATGTTATTATATAATCTCAGTTTTCAAATACTTAACTAGAAATTGACTTCTTAATAAGTAGGGGTAAGTTTTTGATGACTAATTCTCTGGAAAATAAAAAGGTATTTAAAATATGCTTATTGGAATTTGTGAAAAATCTGTCAGAAATGATTAGGCTTAGGTTTAAGAATTTGCCGAAGACAAAATTGTGGTAAGACACATAAGGCCTCACTAGGACCTATAAGGCCTCGCCAGGGGAGGTAAGGTTGGGAACACGTGACTGTCTTTAAAGATGACAGCTCATGGGGAATTGAAATTAGGTTCTGGATCGGTTTGATAAAGACATATGCTAAGAATTTTTGTGGAGAAAGAAGAGAAAATATAAACAGCTAATAACATGTTTATTTCATTTAATATGAAATATAAGTTGAGATAAATTGTTGCTTTCTACACTGACAAAATGTTTAAAGTATTTTTTTTAACGAGAACTCCACATATGCTTCTAATGACAGTATAAACTGGAATGTCCTTCTGGAAAGCAGTTTGGCAATATGTTAAGGCCTTTGTTTTTTTACCCTTTGACCCAGCATCCCACTTCTAGGAAACCATCCTGAGGGAAAAATGAGCAATGTGAACAAACATTTACAGAGACTCAATGTGGTATTAGCAAGACCCAGGGAACAAGTGATAGGGGAATTATTCAGCAAAACTTGGTACCTTGCTATGACTTAGAAGTATAGCTATTTTAAGTATTTTCTGGCAAAATTCATGACAGAAGGAAATACTCTTTCTTATATGGAGTAAATACAACGAGGTATAAAACAATATATACAGTAGCGTCTTGACCCTTATATATTCATACATATGAAAATATATATTCTTAGATGTATTTACAGATGAATTAGTTGAATAGACATAGATGAAATCGCTAAATATGTATTTATTTCTCTGGGTGGTGATAGTATAGGTGACTTCATTTTTCTTAATTTTTTTTCTATGACCTAAAATCTATTATTTTCATAAACAGAGGATTAAATAGGACAGTTGCCTGTAGATGAATGGAAATGCTTGCCGATAAGCACAAAATGCTATCTGGCATTTACTTTTTGTAAAAGAAAATATTCTTTGAGTTGCAGGATTTTTAATGGATGATTTGATTATTTCAGTGAGTTTAAGTCACTGAATTAGGTTTTACTGGGTATAAAGATCTCTGCCTTCCAGGATGCTAAACTTGATGGGGGAGGCAAGATAAAACTACTCCACATCCTTACAAGTAAGATCTTGGCGTTTTCATGATCTATTTCTGTAGATACCTTAAAATACAGGATGAATGTTTTTATGTTTTACATATATTTATGTTGTTTATCAGTTAACCTGTTGACTGACAATGATCAAGAGAATTACTTTATCATTTATTCTAATTCAGTGAGGCCTGTTTTGGCCCTTGTGTGACCTGTTTCATAGCCTTCCTCTGTTTACTGTGTTTTAAATGAAAACTTAAAACACATTTACATTAGAGATACGGGGTCCCTCTGTGTTGAACTATGACAGTTAACAAAGACCCTTTTAATTTTTAGCTAAGGATTTTAATTTGGCCACAGGTTGGCTCGCATCCTGCTTCACCAAGACGGGAGGAGGAGGTAGGTGGAAGGGAACACTTTTTGAAAGTGTGTGTAGTGTTTGTCTTTTTTTTTTTTTAATCTACTCTTTAATTTTCACCTAAAAGTTTTTGCCTTTTAAATTCTGGGAAGGTTTTACTGAGGGCCAATTAGCAAGTTATTGGGGATTCTCTGTACATTAACTTGCTAATATATATACTTAGAAGAGAATCCTTTAATATTAGGGTTAAAATTGAAGATTGAAAACCATTCATTAGTAAATAATGGACAAAGCTATTGATCTTTTATAGACGTGTGTGGCATGTTATAGTACTCTAGTAAGACTAAAATAGTTAAAAAGAGCTGCTAACTGATACAAAAATGGGATGGTGAACTAATTTCTTTAGAAGGATGTATTCCTAATGAAGTGGAACCTCTGATAGATTTGAGTGATTTACATTCATTTAGATTCATTATGTGCATATGCTTGCAAATCATATTCTAGAACTATGAAAAAAGCTATTTGGCATACTTGGAAGTCTGCTGAAACCCTGTCTGTCAGTGGTAATTTATGCAGACTTTAATACTGTTTTATTTGAAGAATAAGCTGTTTAATGAATGTATCGATAAAATTTTACAAAAGTAAACCATTCAATCAAAACTAATTACATGTTTGGGAGGCATGATAAAATCATTTTAATATGGGAAACTATGTGAAGAGGGATGTTTTTACAACCTGGTAAGCTACTTATGGCCACTGTGATCTAAAGACTTTCTTTAGCGGAATAAAATATGATCAAGTGACCTCTGTACATATCTGGGCTTTTTGTTGTTACTGGTCCGCATTTCTCCAGTGTTGTGGGAGTCATCTTCCTAGCAGACCCGTGACTTGGTACTGTACAAGAGCCAGAACTGAATTCACACCAATGGCATTTGGATTCTGGCTCTAGACAGCTGTTAGTATTATAACCTTGCGAATGTTACTATTTTCTTTAAGCCTCAGTTTCTCCGTTTGTAATAATCTGTTTAACTTATTGGATAGTTGTAAAGATTTAACGACTATAATCATAGAGCCATTAGCATGACACCAGACACTTTATGTAAATATTAACTTTATGCAAATGGATGCCATTATTTAAAACATTTTAATCACTTTTTATTACATTTTTTTGGACCGAAGCATATAACTCCAGTAAATATGCAATTTAAATTCATATTTCCCTGAACCTGTCATCTGTCAGATTTCAGAAATGAGATCTGTGCTTTTTTTATGTTTTGCAGACTACACATTCTGATGGTCAAGAAATGCAAAAAAGAAGTACTTCCTTAATTATTTTGTATAGTAGGAAATTGGATTATTTTAACATTCTTAGAGCTTACTATTTGAAAAATTCTAAATGTATTTAGAATTCTGTCAGTCATGATCCTTAATAAAACGTTCGATGGCTTTACATTGCTGTTAGAAAATCCCAGAACCTTTAATAGGGCCTAATCTGACCTTGATGAGGTCTATCTCGTCTCTCACCTTGTCTCTCACAATTCAGCTCTAGCCGTGCTGAGTTGCTTCTAAGCTTTGCACTGCAGAATCTCTCGCTGCTGGGCCTTTCTCTCTCCATACCCCCCACACCCGCTTCCCTTGCCCCACATCTGAGTCCTCTATGACTCCAGAGCTTTGCTTACACATTCCTCCTTGAAGAAGGGACACCAGACTTTGGGACCTCGAGTTCCCCTTTGGTCTGTTCCTACCAGTCTTCATAGCTCTCTACCAAAGTGTATGTATTTTAGTGTATTTTCAATTAATTGGTTAATCATCCTCCTTTGTTAGAAGAGGTGCCCCATGAGGACAGTGCTGGGCCTCTCCTATTCACTCTCCTTCCTGCTGAGATTGGCATTCCAGCCCTGCTCGGGAGACAGAGAGCCTCTCTGACAGGCAGGTGCTGAACTGTGTGCTCCTGAGCGTGAGCAGGGACTTCCTTCAGGGCCCACCTCTCACTCCCCTTGGAGACCCTGCCTGTGTAAAGCGCTTTGAAATCCCAGAGGTTCCTCCATTTTTATCAGTACACAGCATTCAAACTTGTCTGGAAACAGGCCAGTTGCCCTTAGTTTAGATAAAACACAGGAATAACTAGTTCAGAACTAATCAGTGTTTTGTTGCAATGGAACTTGGTAACTTGCACAAGTGAAATCTCTTACTGGGGAGGGATGACGTCTTCGTGCCTTTGCCACGAGTGTGCACATGACAACAGGTAATGTGACCCTGGTGATGGACAGGTGTGTACAAAATCCGCTCTCCCTTTCCTGGGGCAGTTTGGGAATATGTGAGAAAGGAGTGGGGCCTGGGGGGGGGTCTGTGAATGCACGCATGTGTGTTTCATGTGTGTGTAATTGGTGATGCATCTGCAAGAAATTTTCACCTGAGAGTTGGAGAAAGGAGGATGATGGCTGTTTCAAATGTACTTTTTATAGCCTTATGGTAAAAAGAATGTATTTTTTTGTACAAAGACATATGTAAAATTGTCATTGATATAATCTGTTCTTTCCATTCAATGGTTTTCTATAAGCAAAATAAGACTTTTGGGTTTGGGGTGTGTTGTGTGCACAGAAGACAAGTTTAAAAATACTACAATCTTATTGAAATTAATCCTCAAGAATATAAAATATTTGAAATTAAGCCATTCTATGACTTTGTAAGCTGATATAATTTGCTAGATCCGTATGTGAGTTTGAAGCCATCTAATTCCCTGCATGCATTGAAGTTTATAAGCTTAAAAAACTCTACTAAATACATGCTTTTATTTCTAGTTATTTTAAGTCAGTTAAATTTGATTATAATTTTTTCCTTCAGGTAACATTCTCAGAAGCAAATATTACAAATAAATTGTGAATGCAAATGAAAAACATTAAATAGATGCTCATCATTGCTGAAAATATGCCCCTAAGTACATTTCTCCCTTTTTCGTGATTGTTTTCTTGTGCTTTGATGTTATGTCTTAAAATCATTTCATCATTTTTCTTCTAAGAGTTCATCAGGATCCATGTATGTTAGTATGGATTTGAATTTCTAAATGAGCTGGTAGATCATAATTGTCAGAAAACAATTGCTTGACATTAACGGCATTGCACTAGCATTACACTTGGGCTTATGACAGGAGACCTGGAGTATTTTCTTTGCATTTTTGTGCATAATACATGTACCTTTTCCCTGGTCCTTGTACCCCTAAAACAGACAACACAACACACTACACCATAACACAACAATAAAGGCTCTGAGAGCTTTGAATGGTCTTCGGCCCGTAACAGAATGTGCCTATTAAATACTACTATGCCTCAGTTAATACGTCTATTATAGTCCTCTTTTGTGAATTTAAATCCACATGCCATAATCAGTCTACACAAAATTACTCTTTTAAATGAATCCTATTCTAAAGACAAATACTATCTAGTGTAAATCAATGGTATAACTTTACATTTTTGATCTATAAAGTTTCCAGTTAATTTATTTAAAAATTTATCAGAGGAAGTATAAAAAGTGATCATTTTTAGAACATAATTTTTGGACTTCCACATTCACACTTATTTCCCTCTCCACATTTAAATTTGCAAATTACAGTATTTACATCTAGTACGGTAAAAAATTTGTCTAAGTAACTTTTTGGCCTCATTTTTCAGTCAGTATCTGGTTCTGTATAAAAATGTATTTTTTGGAGCATGAGAAAAATCTGTAAAGAATTTTCAGAAATGAAGTTGAGTGATGTTACATAGAGGGGCGCAGGCGCTGAAATCGGCTCGATGTAGTTTTCTCCGGGTCATTGGAAAGGAGAACACCTCCTAAACTTCTGTTTTCCTACGGTTTGGTCGCCTTGCTTTCAGCGCCTGACTACGTTCTAAGGAAAGATTTCCTTTTGAAGCCCGCAGGAATTGAGTCTGTAATAAAGATATTATTACTCAGTAAGTGGAGAGCAGACCATGAGAAAGTATAACAAATTGGAGGCTGGCGGAATAAAGAGCCCTTTCTTTCCTCTTTCTAGTATCCAGTGTGTGATTTGGATCTCAAGTAGTAATTTATTGAAACCTACACTTATAGCTTTATAGTAATATGGAAGGTGAAATGTAGGGATTTTATACTGCAGGCATTTTTGTGTGATTTCAAAGTTTTGAATTAAACTGTTTGACTCATACTCTTTTATCAGGTAGTTTAAAAATCATTTTAAGTACATTATTACAGATGTGTTTAAATGTGTGCAACTTTATATACACATATGTATATATGCGTTTGTATGGTGCATATATATGCACATATAAATATATGTTATATTAAAATAGAGAATTTCCTATAAAGTAAAATGCTTCCTATTGTCCTCTCCTAAAAAACAACAAAAAAACCCAAAAAACAAAAACAAAAAAAAGGACATCAAGGAAACACCTGTTAGTGTAGATCCTTTCAGCAATTTTTTCCTGTGCAATTTCTTGTTGTTCGCAACTTGCCATTTTCAGTTTAATAATTTTGGACTTATTTTTATGTCATGCAGGAAAGCTTTTAAGATGGTTTGCTTTTCATTGTATGCGCACGTTTTAATCTCAGAACTTTTTTTTCAGTACTAAAGATTGCACCCAGGGCCTGCCCACCAAGTTGCATCCCTAGTCCTTTCCTGTTTTGTTTTTTGTTTTTGTTTTTGTTTTGTTCAATGTTGAGACAGGATCTCGCTGTCACCTCATTGTCCAGACTGAGCTCAAAGTTATAATCTTCCTGCCTCGGCCTCTTAGACTGCTGGGATTATAGGCATGTACAGCGATGCCTGGTTTAAATATTTATTGAATGCTAATCATTTGCCACTTGAATGCTAGAGGTATTAAAATGAAAACGTTGCTCCCCAATCTAAAGGATTTACATCATGATTTTTGTGTTCCTGCACAAATATAACATGCTGATTGTAGATGCATTCTATCTGAACATGTAGCCGTTTTGACTACAGAGGAGCCCACTAAGTATCCATCTCAGAGATATTTCGTCCAGATACTTTGTCCAGATACTTTGTGTGATATTTTTACAGCAAAATCTGCTACTCAGTGAAGCTCAGTGACTTGAAAATAAGAAGTATGCTGGCCAGAGATCTAATATTCACTGTCTCATACAGAGAGAGTCACTAGTGATGCTTCCTTTACTAGATTTTGGGTCACTGCGTCCTCAAGTGCTTCGCCTGGATCAGCGCCTTCTCTTCCCCACCTCTGGTTATTCCTAGTTGAGAAGGATTACTGAAACCCTAGTTAGTCTGGCGCGTTATTAAGAATTCAGAGTCTGGAAGGTAGTTGTCATGGCTGCCCACGAGGACACAGGGTACTCCCAGTGCCGCCTTTGGAGCCGTAGCCTGGCCCATTCATGCTTAGGGTCATGCCCTGAGTGTTTAGTTCCTTAATGTGTGTGCGGTTGCCCCACACCATTTAGGGTCCTACCTCGGACTGTGGCAAAGACCCAAATGATACTTGGTGTTTGTCTAACAAGAAGCTCATGGAAATGTGGTTGCTGGCATTAGTTTAGAAACTCAAGTGCATCATGACTGGACCTGTGTGTCCCCTTGGTGAGAAGCATTAAAAATGTGAGAGCTGAGTGGTGGTGGCACACGCCTGTAATCCCAGCACTGGGGAAACTGAGGCAGAAGGATCACTGTGAGTCTCAGGCCAGCCTGGGCTAATAGTGAGCTCAAGGTCAGCCATAGTGAGACCCTGTCTCAAAAAAAAAAAAAATCCCACAAAAACAAATTAATTAATTAAAATAAAATAAAAATAAGGGAGACATGGAGAAAAGGATAGCAAAAGTTTTAAGGAACAGACCCTTGCCAGAAGTCCTTTGAGACCCTCCTGTTTATGTCCTGCAGGCCTGAACTGTGTCACCTGACCACCGTGTCACATGACCACCGTGTCACATGACCCCTTCTCAAGGAGAAGCTGAGAAATGTAGTATTTTATCACACTGCCACTGAACAAAACTGAGCTTTTAGTTAGGCAGGCAGGACAGGGGGTGTTCTGGCAGTGTCTACTGTCCTTTGCCATTGGAGAGAGTGTTCTGTGGGAGTCGTGCTTGTAGTAGATGCTAGGGAGGAAACCTGTGAATCTCTTCCCCTGGTTGGTGTACAGAGTGGGCATTAGTCCTACCAGCATGTGGCCACCGCTGTGGTTATGTGGCCCACCTACTGTGAGATTGGTGTGAGAATTAAATAATATGTAAAATGCCTGGCCAGCACTTATGATAGTGAATTCTGGCTATTAAGTGTATCAGTAACTCAATGCTGTGATTTGGATGTGGTGGTGTATCCCCAAAGGTTCATGTCCTGGAAGCTTGGTCCTTAGTGTGGCAATGGTGAGAGGTGGTGGAAGGTTGAAAAGGTGAGGCCCAGGGCTGGTCAGATCGTCGGCCTCAGAAGGGATTAATACCTGTCTCCAAGAGTTAGTGAGTTTTCATGAAACCGAGGGTTGTAAGAAGAACAAGCCTGGGCCCCGAGTCTCTCTGCCTTCCTCTCTTGACACACGACCTCCTCTGTGCTTGGCTGGTTCTCTCTTATTTCCTCATCATGCTGAGATGTGGCCAAGGGTCCCTTGTCAGCAGCCAGACAGATATGGCACCTGGATCTTCGACTTCAGTCTCCAGAATGTGAGCTAATAAATCTCTTCACTTTGTAAGTGTCCGGCTTCATGTATTTTGTTACAACAACATAAAATAGGCTTAAACATTCAGTAAATAATATGTAGTGAATAATAAATTGACATTAGGCATACACATTAAATATGTAAAATATAATTATGTATGTTTAGAGTGTACAACATGACATTAGGGATTATTTAGAGATTACTCAAATCACGGCAGAAAGGAACCAGAAATCATTTTCTACAATTGCTAAAGCAAAGTTATCTTGTATTTCTTCATCCAAGCTATCTTTAAAATAAAAATAATCATGTTAATATTGGATTGGGGGGCAATCTCAGAAAATAAAAAATTAAGACTTGTTCCCTGAACTGGTTAAAAATAGAGCAAATATCTGCTTCCCAGGTCACAAGCATTATAAGTTACCAAAAGCAGAAGATAGTCTAGAGCATGGTCCAATTGCATTTCCAGACACGAACATCGAAAGTTAATAGCTTGTGTCTGTATTCTAATAGCCACACTGAGCCACGCCGTAGATGTTATCTGGTATCTGTTAGCCCTCATATCTGAGCTGATTATCTTTGGGTTTGAATAAAGTAAGCATTGTAGGATTACCAATCAGAAATGAAATCCATGGACAAGTGCCTAAAATGTCAGTGTATCTGATGTGGTCTGATATGATCTGTGATTGGTATATTATGTGTATAAAATGTGTTAGGAAACATTAGAGATGAGGCATGTTTCTGAAAGGTGCGTAAGCAAAAACTTTTGAAAAATCACATTAACCTTGATAACTATGATTTTCAAGGCTTATGTTAAATTTCTTGTTTTCTCAGAATTGCATCTTGAAAATTTTGTATGAATAACCGTTATAAAACTTAAAAGCTTGCCATAATAAAAAGGTTTGTTTCATTATGATCTATTGTTTGGAAAAATTATATTGTTACTAATTATATATAATACTCACTGTTTAATATAGAGTATATAATTATAACATGTCATTATATTCCATATAATTACTATATATAATATGCAATTTTATAAAACAATGTTAGGAATTAAAAAGTAAACGATAATATAATAGATCATGATAGTGGGTGTTCAGTGGGTTATTTTGTTGCCATATTAACATCCCAAAGCTCAGACAGAGTTGGATAATATTTATTACATATAAAGCAGGATACTGAGATAGTTTCATGGAAACCAGAAGCAAGAGGGACAGGCCGTTCAGAGGGACTGTAAGTGGTGCTGAATTAATGGCTTCAGACCTAGAGTCTGAGCTGAGTAACTTGGCAAGAAAAGGAGAGGCAACTAGAAGATGGTTGACAAAGAGTCTTGTCTGTGTCATCCTAATATGCACTTGTGTTTATTTTCTAGAAGGTCCTTCCCCTCTCTCTCATGAGTGCTTTACCTCTTTCTCGGGTGTGGCTCGGCAAGTACCCCTTCATACAGGCTTTCCTCAAGCATGTTCTCAGAACTTCCCACCACGCACGTGTGCATGTGCGTGCACACACACACACGATTCCACCAGCCTGTGTGTTTCTTTTGTAACACATCATAATTGGTAATTTTTGTCTACCTACTAAATATAAACTCCACAAGGCATGAAAGCATGCTGTGTCTCTTACATACAGAACATTCAGCAAATATTTAACTAGTATATGTTTGGGATACATAATAAATACATTCATCGTGAAGAATTGGTATATATATATATAAGTATGTGTGTGTATATATACATATATGATATTTTGATCCTTTTCTTCCCCTCCTGTCTCCTCTCCCCTGCCTGGACCATATTCAGATATAAAGAAGGATAATTTTCAGTCATCTGTAGGAAAATGAATGTACCTTAAGACCATGATGTAAGTGAAATAAATCAGACACAGAAGGTTAAATTATTCCATGGTTTCGCTTATATGAGAAATCCAAAATATAATTAAAGAACAAAATAAAAGATACTAAGAAATAGGAAGACATCCAAGGTGTCTGATGGTTACCCTGTTTGGAAGTAAGGTCTTTATGTGTATAGTTAAATTAGGATGATACCACCCTGGGTTTAGGATGATCTCTCTGGTGTCCTATAAAGAAGGGAGAGGACAATTTGAGATACAGAAAGGGAAGACATGCGACAGTGGAGGCTGAGGTTGGAGATGGCATATAGATAGATAGACAGGCAGGCAGGCAGGCAGACAGACAGATACCACGTTGTCTTCATCCGGTTACCTGTCGATAGGCATTGAGAATGTTTCCAAGATTTAGCTGTTATGAGCTGTGCTGCTATAAACGTGGGTGTGCCTGTATTACTGCAGTATAGTGTCTAACTCTTTCAGGAAGAAGTCCAGAAGAGAAATGGCTGGGTCAAATGCACTTCCTGTTTTTAGTTTTCTGAGGACTCCACACTGCTTTCCGTGTGAGCTACACTAGTTTTCATCCTCACCAGCGATGAAAAAGGTTCCTCTTCCTCACACTCATACTAGTGTTTGTTTTGGGGTCCTTTTGTGAGTCAGATGGAATCTCAGTGTTGATTTGATTTGTGTTTATCTAATGGCCACAGATGCAGAACATTCTGTCATGTATCCTTTGGCCATTTGTACTTCATCTCACTTGGCCATTTCTTTGATGGGGTCTTTTATTTGGCGGGGTCTAATTTTTTCAATTCTTTATATATTGTAGATACTAATCCTCTGAAGAGTTGCTGGGAAAATTAGGTTGTCTTTTCACTCTGGTTGTTTCCTTTGCTGTGCAGAAGCTTTTAAACCTACAGAGTCCCATTTGTTGATTTTTGGTGTTATTTTTTTATGCAGTTGGTGTTTTGTTCAGAAAGTACTTGCCTGTACTTGTGTCTTCCAGAGTTTTACCTACCTGGTAGTCCAGCAGGTTATCTTTATATTAAGGTCTTGTATCCATTTTGATTTTATTTTAGTACAGAGTGAGAGATACTGGTGGATTCATTCTTCTGCATGTAGATAACCTGTTTTTCCAGAACTATTTGCTAAACAACTCATCTTTCCTTGAGTGTATGTTTTTGGCCCCTTTGTTTTGGGCTTTTTTTTTTTCAATCACCGTAGCTTTATAATATAATTTGAAATCCAACATTTCAGTGTTTCCTGCTTTGCTCTTGTTGCCCAGGATTGCTTTTGTTACTCTGGGTCTTTTCTGGACCCTTACAAATTTGGGGATTGTTTTTTCTAGTTCTGTAAAGAATGCTATTGGTATTTTGATTAGTATTGCATTGAATATATATGTCATTTTTGGTAATATGGCCATTTTGGCAATATTGGTTCTGCCTGTCCAGGAACAGGGGATGTCTTTCCATTTTTTCATGTCCTTTTCAATCTCCGTCTTCAAAGAACGGTACTTTCCATTGTGGGGTCTTTCATTCACTTCCTTGGTTAAGTTAATTCCTAGGTATTTGGTCTCCTTGGTGATTTCATTGTTGGTATACAGGAACACTATTGATTTTTGTGTGCGGATTTTGTATCTTGCTTCTTTGCTGAATTTGTTGACTAGTTGCAGGAGTCTTTTGGTGGAGTTTTCTTGGGGTCTTCTCTGCAAAGGATTATGTTGCCTATGAAGAAAGGTAATTTGACTTTTTTCTTTCCTATATGTATCCCACTGCATAACTTTAGGCAAAGTATTTAATTTTAATTTTGAGTCTTTTTCTCATCTTTGAATTTGGGATACTCATACCTTATGTTCTTGTCTCATATATAATACGAGTTAAGGTGATATCATATGCATTAAATATCATTACATAGAAATACATATTAAAAATCACACCTCAGAGGTTTCAAAGAAGTGGTATTTTTTTATATATGTACTTGGAGACTTTAAGGATACGATGATCAATAGAATCTCCTGCCATTGTTGTTTAATAATTTATTTGATATCAAAAGCTGGCCTAGCATAAAAACATTCTAGTTTGTTTAACTAGTATTTGTTCGAGAATTAATTTTGCAGCTTTTGTGATCAATACTATAGTTGATTGAATAGGATCCCCTAAAAAGGTAAGTCCGAGTCCTCATCCAAGCTGTCTGCTGGTTACCCAGTTTGGAAATAAGGTCTTTATGTGTATAGTTAAATTAGGATGCGATCACCCTGGGTTTAGGATGATCTCTCTGCCCAATAACGGGTGCCTGTAAAAAAATGAGAGGACAGTTTGAGATGCACAGAGGGAAGCCGTGTGACAGTGGAGCTGAAGCTGGAGCTGTGCTGCCCCAAGCCAGGGATGCCAGGAGCTGGCAGAGCCTGAAAGAGGTCGGCCATGGTCCTGTCCCAGATCCTTGGAGGGAAGGTGGCTCTGCCGACACCTCGATCAAATTTCTGATCTACAGAACTTATTACAAAATAAATTTCTGTTGTGTAAACCCCTGAATTTGCAGTAATTTGTTTTCCCTGAAAACTAATATAGTATCCCAGGTATATTGGGTTTAGTGAAAAACAGCAGGAAGTCGAAGCAGTAGTTTCTAGTTTGGATGCTGCAGCTGGCTGCAGCATGCCATCCACTCCCAGTCTAGAGCATTAACATTCACACGAACCTTCCAGTGAAAACAGTCGGTCCTTAAAGCGTCAGGAAGGGGAGAGGAGTCCTTTGTGCTAGATAAACTGTCAATAAATTAGAACAGTGTGATGAAGTAAAATGAGGAATGACACTTAATAGGGTGAGAATTACTCTTTCCACTAATGGTGCGTTTTGGTAGGATTCCTGCCGGAGACACTGGCTGCTCTGTGTTGCTTAGGAAGTCGAGTCAGATTAGAACCCAGAACTCTCCAACTCCAGACGCCTTCCTATACATTTTTACCACAACAGGGTTGCCTGGAAGAGGATCATGATGAAAGTCCAAGGCTCACCTGGGGGGAGGCTGGGCCAGCTGGCTGATAGGTCAGCAGGTCACAGACCTGGGGAGAGAGTCGGGCTGCTCCTTGCTGGCTCTAGTTCTCATCATGGAGCCTTGAGTGATGTTAAGTGAAAGCAGCTGCTTTGCGCCATGGTCTATGTAATATATATTTCATCCATGAGGCTTCAAGCTTGAAAGTTCAATAGAGTTCATGTGGCAGATTTTGATACTGGGAAGTCCAGAGAACATTTATAAAAATCACTTTATAGTTAATGCTTGAAATTTTGGAATTCATCAGAAAGAAGGGTCCTCAGGTTTTTAAAAGGGAAGGAATGGGCAAAATGTCAAGTTCTGCAGATTGCAGTATCCTCTCGATACAGAAGTAGGAATTGGCGAGAAGCACGTTCCTTTTGTCACACGCTTACTTGGTAAGAAACAGTTTAGAAAGTTAATGAAAAGACTCAAAATTGCTTTAGAATTATTCAGTGTGTATTAGTCAGAGTATATTAAGTTTTCAGCTAATCAAGAATAAATTTTACTTTATGGAACACATTAAAATGGGATGCTGTGTGATTTCTATATGAATTTAAAATATCTTTTACTGCCTACAGTATTTTCTAAGGAACTCGTTTTATGGGAACTTGTTTCCAGGGACTCATCTATTTCTTTTCCCTGTTTTATCATCTTGGCTGAAAAATACCAAATCATGCTGTATAAAAGTTTTGTGTGTTTTCCATAGTTTAATGAAATTGTTTCCCTCAACTTATTTAGTTGATTTTAGAAGGAGAATAATTTTTTTACAATTAAAAAATTTCAGCTGAGGCTTCAATTACTTTCCTAAAATCTCTGTTAGTGAGAAGTACTTGCTTATACAACATTGATGGTAATTTAGGTGTATACAGAATGGTTGGATATAAATTTTTCTCAAATTGCCTTGAACTTTTAATGGATAAAATGAAGAAACTTTCCCAAGGGGGAACACAGCCATTTCAAGTTTTATTACTCATAAGTACTAACACTTGAATTTTTAGTTTCTGTTTATATATGTAATTTATTTTATGTGCTGCTTTATATTTATATGATGTATCGTGAAATATTGCTTGTGATATGTTCAGTACAGTTTTGGCATTGGGATTGTTCCAGAGAGCTGAGACGTTGCTTAAAATTCAAGACTGTTTGGTTTTAGAAACATTCGGAATAGAAATGTCTAAAATAAATGGCCCGTATTCCTGCCTTCTCAAATAGATTGTACTGACCCAAACCCTCTCTTGATGAATGAGCAAACTCTATTTTAAGCTCCATGGGCGCTTCCTTGCCTTCCTGAGTGTAGCAGGATGTCTGGTCTCTGCATCTCTGCCGCTTCTGTCTGCTTCTGCCCACACTGAGGGCGAGGTGGGTGCTCTTGAAGTCCTGGCACACCTGCCCTGGTGCCGATCAGTCCGTTTACTGGAGCGAGTGAGACTGTTATGCCAGAATATGATGATCTTAGGATCGAACGATAGATTTGGTGGACTTCTTGTCACCACAGTGAATAATTTCAGACTGCTGCCGCTGCTTCCTGTTTGGGGGATTTCATCTTCTTCGGCTTGTGTACGTCAACCTAAATGCCTTCTTCCTCCATCGGGAGTGTGGAATGTTCGGTGGAGTGTGGCTCAGTGTCATGCGCAGTGAGTGCAAACATGCTCAAAGAGCCAGACTCTGTGCACACGCATACTTTGCACATAAATTCAGTGCCCTTTTTTTTTTAAATCACAGAGATCGGTCTTCACTTCATTTTTCTGCTGTTTGCTTCAGCCCTTTTCTTTGGAGAAACAGACCCATGAAAGTTGGGGTCATTTTCTTGCAGTTGTGTCACCCCAGCCTTTTGTTGCTGTGCTCTGTTCAGCTGGGACCTTTAACGCCAAATTGCAGAGAGCGAGCCTTCAGCCGGGCAGCTTGTCTCACGGCTGCCCCGCTTCCCACCAGGGACTCCTAATAGTGAAAGAGAATAAATGCTCACCCCACAGGGTTTAGGTAAAGTTCAAGCCACCAAGGATAAGATTTTTTGAAGTCTTCTACTTTATCTTAAAAAGTAATGCCACTTTGAAATCAATACTTAGTATATTCATGTTTTTTTATATTTATTTTAATGTAAACGTTAAAGCAACCATTGGAAAAATGTTGTCTATACATGCACGTATATGCTAGTTGAGAACATATCCTGTCTTTTTTTCAGATACCCTCTCCACACACATGATTTCAAAACTTTGTTGTTGAGAGACAGGTTTATTTTTAATCCACCGAATCCTGAGCTCTATATTGTACCCCTACTTTGTGCTCGCAGCCTGAACAGTTGCTACTTTAGGTCATTTCCCTGCATATGCCATTATTATAGACAGAAACCAAATTTATTTTCAGCCTTCTATCTAGAAATCTTTTTGGGGGGGATACTGGGGATCGAACTCAGGGCGTTGTGCTTGCTATGCAAGCGCTCTACCACTTGAGCTAAATCCCAACCTTAGAAATCATTTGCTTATGCTCCCAAGTTCTCTTTTATTATGCAGCATCAAAGATCCCCAATAAAACTCCTTATTGCCTGCTTAGTTGACCTAATTCTCTTTAAAAATTTTATTTTATTAGTACATATTGGCGGTACATAATGTTTACATTCCTTGTGTGGAATTGGTACGTGTATGTAACACATCTGCATTCCTTTTTTCCTCCCCTGGCACTTCCCCTTCCTCCATGTCTTGATCCCCTTCCCATTTAAGAAAGATGTATTTTCCTACCTCCTATTATGTCTTTATTTTGCTCTATATTTATAATTTGGATTTCTCATGTAAGAGAAACCATACTGTATTTAAGCTTAGAAATCTTCTTAACCAGATCTATGACTTCATTAGGTCCATTTTCTGTCTTTCACATTATCTCAGGCAGAAAAGTCAGTTACTTCCCCACAGCAAGCTGCTGCGTCTCTCTTCTTTAATTATCCGTGTATTATTTTCCCTGCTTCTGTCTTCAGCCCAGGCCTCCAACTGATGCCACATGTTTTTAGTTTTTGTTATGGCAGCACTCTACTTTCTGTAACCATTTTCTGAATAGTTTTGTGTTTCTTCTCAGTAAACTTAATTGATCTAGCAATAGCTATTTATTAGTGCAGAATTCTGCAGTTTGGGGTGGGCTTTTTTGGGCCCACTCGGGCAGCTGCAGTCTGCTAGCTTACTTGGACTGGAGAGTTGAAGGTGGCCTCGCCCACACATGGGGCCTTGGTGCTGGGCACTCACCGGGCAGGCCCTCCTCTCTATGTGGTTTTTCATTATTTTGTAGCCCAGTGCGGGTCTTTCTACAGGGCAACAGGAATGTTGGGGGGCAGGTGAGAGCTGTAAGGTCCCTTGAGACCCAGTCTCTGGAGCACCCAAAGGATAACTTCTAGATTGTCCTGCCCAGAACAAGCCATAGAGCCAGCAGAAAAGTAGGCTGGCTGGGGAGATGGATCTGTCTTGTACAAAACACTGGCCAGAGCACCATCTCACTATTGTGTACCGTCATATTCTGGCCTAGAAGCAAAGAATATTCAATACTGTTGCTTCTTTAAACCAGGGATTACACACTAACTTGTCAAGGCTTCTGTGGGCTCCCTGGCATGTTTAAAAACCCAACATTTCAAAATGAAGAGATTTCCCATTGCACTCAGTCGTGGTTTCTGACTTCTCTTTAGCAGAATGGAAACTGTGGTGATACCAGCTGTGCGTTCCCAGCGAGTGGGAGCTGACAAGGTCACCCTCTTTAGGTGGTGTGTGTCTTCCCTCATTCACGCTGCCCACCCAGCTCCCAGAGCTCCTGTGCCTGTGACAGGTCCTCAGCCAGGGCCATGTGTGAGCAGACTGTGGAGGCCTTTAAACTGCAAATTTCGGGGCGGGATCCAAGGTTTGCATGCATTTTCACAGAAGTAGGTGAGTTGAGGTTTGCTGGTAGTATTTTCACAAATACAAGTATTTCTAGTGTGCACCTGTCATTAAGAGCCACTGATTTAAGATAATATTCCTATGGATTAGTATGAAGAATTGAAAAATGACTGTTCTTTGAATTGACTTATTTCTGTACTAAAAATGTTGTTAGTATTCATATTTATTTCATTTCTAAACTGAACCTCTCTGAGGAAAGAATGTGATGAAACAAAGACAGGGAAATTAATCTGTGAATTACTGAGAAATTGGATTTTGTCTCCTGAAACTCCTATCTTCTCCATATTTAAAAAAAACTTCAGGTTTATTACAGCTTATGAAGTCTTCCACTTATAGTAAACTAACATAAAAACAGTACATTTCGGGCCGGGGAGTTAGCTTAGTGGTTAGAGTGTTCGCCTCGCAAGCATGAGGCCCTGAGTTCGATCCCCGGTTCCAAAAAAATAAACAGTACATTTCAATAATAGTCCTTTTACTAGCACCTAGATCCCTACTTATAAAAAATGGGGTCAAGTTTGTGAAACCAGGCAGCTACTGCCTGCCTATGGCAGATACCATGGAGATAGTATCATTTACCTTGAGGGGAAGCTAAGTTACTTCCAAGGTACCAGGGAGTCATACAGAACTGCATCTTCGTGGAACATACATGTCTTAGAAATCATGAGCTGTTACAGTATTTTTAGTAAAACACCATTGTTTTCCTTTGGTTTGAGGGCCATTCCAAATGACTATGTTTATGGTCAGCCTTTAACGTGCCTTCTCAAATTTGGAAGCCCAGTCTTTTCTGTCTGTGTAGTATGCATTCCTAGAGTAGGAAGCGTGTGCTGGGCTGCATTCTGGGGACACCAGGAAAATGTCCCCACCCTCTGTACAAGATCAGTGGCAGAAAGATTCAGTGAGAAAAGCTACAGCATGCTTGCTATGGTTTGGATAAGTGTCCCCATGGGTCTGTGTGTTCAAAGTCTGGTCCCCAGCTTGGCACTGTTGGGAAGGAGTAAAGCCCTTTAAGGGGACTGGGGAACCCTGTTCTCCTCCTCCCTCTTTTAGCCCCCTCATAAGGTGAATGGTTTTGCTCTGCTCAATGCCCCCATCATGATAGGCTGCCTGGCCACAGGCCTAATAATGGAGCCGACTGATTATGGGCTAGAAAACTGGTGGCGAACCTGTGGCACGTGTGCTGCAGTGGGCCATTTGTATCATTGAAAGATCTGAAAGATTCGCCATCACTGGGCTAGAACCTCCAAAACAGCCTATATAAACCTTTTCTTGTTATCTGTTCATTATCTCAATATTTGTTATAGTAACGGAAAGCTGACTAAACACAGTGTTTCAAGCTCCTGTTAGCTGCTCCAGAAGTCATTGAGAAAATTACAATTTAAATCTTGCTTATAGGAAATATTTCAGAAACACATTAGTTCCCAATGGTGAATTCAGTGAAGTCTGAACCTGAAAAACAGGGAGAGGGATGAGCACATTATCTTCCCTATTTCATAGTTTAAGATAGTCAGAGAAGATCAAAATTTATAATATGAGCGGAAAAGAGTCACAAAATAGTTTCTTTAAAATATATATTCAAGGACTAACTCTTCTAAATTGAACTTCTGTATCTTATTTATGCCATCAGATCTCCTTAGGTCTATTTTGGAAGCTGTGCATGTTTAGTGTGTTTGTTTGAGCAGAATCTTTATGGGCCTTTGAAACATCACCCACCTTTCATGTGTAGTGCTTCTATTTAAACCACACACACACACACACACACACCCGCCTCATCGTAGTTTCTGATTTTGTCTTCAAGAAACTATTCACTGTCTTGACATAAATAAATTCTTACTTCCCCAAAGATTTTTTCTTTACTATTAATTAGAGTGGTTTAGTATATAAATTTTTTTCACAAAGTTTCAAGTGAAGGAGACATTTGACCTTTTTATACGTACTATACATATTACTTATTAGTACAGTATGTGTTTTGTTAACATCCTGCTACATTTGGATCTAGGCCATAGAATTTTCTTGTCTATTTAGTGAGAAATCTCTGCTTTACTTGCACCAGCTATTCAGTGGATGGACAATGTTAAACTGTTATCAAGGCCAAAGACAATATTTGCAGGAATTACACAATATGCTGTTAAAAGGTTTTCTAAAATTAAGAAAACCTTGATTTTTTTCCCTTACACATTATTAGAGCCCACTTTAAAGATATAACTCCCTCTATTCATGAATCAAATAAGAATAGAACAGAAAGTGCTTGTGTTATTTATTTCATGCATCGTTACACGTTGTGGTGTGAAACAGATTTTATAAGTCTTAGGATCTAATGAGCGCCTGAGACCCTGTTCGGTTTATTAATATGTGCAAGATATTATTTAGGTCTTCAGAAATAAAAGCAGAGAATCATTTCCTTATGTTATCAGTTCCTCTCTGGAAAAGCATATTAAAATGTAGAAAATATAATAGTATGTAATTTAGCAACATAATGTACAATGTGGGCTGAGAGACAATCACAGTGTTTTATTTCCCCGTATTTTCCATTTTAACTGAATGCATTTTAGCAACAATTGGTTTCTGGCTGTAACATTTATTTTAGCTGTTTCATAAAGCTTTATAGCAAATTACTGTGGTGTACCAGATAAAATAAATTCCTGACTTCACTCTTAAAAGTCATATTACAGTCAGGCATAATTTTTTACTTTTATTGGTAAGCATGTATTTTATAATATTTTTGTGTGTATTGTCACAAATCTTAGTTCAGGATTGTTTTTCCTACCATTATTTGAGTGGTTTCCCCGTATTTAGGAATTTGTTTTATGTGGCAAATTGACTGTGTTAGCCTGTTGGGTTTAGCGTAAGCTGATATATACGGTACTGAGTCTCCAGTCCACAGCAGCTGTCTGAATAGGACCTTGTTGTGTTTTCCGTTCACACAGTGCAGCAGTGTCCTGTCCTCTCAGCAGCCCCACCTTGTCCTCTTTTCAGGTGCTACCCTTTGGCCCTGGCCCACTCCCCCTTCCTGTCGCTCTCCCAAAGCGTTTGAATTCTTACAACAGCCTGACACTCTTTATGTAACCCCAGATTCCACTGGGGCAAGATTTTTTCCCATATTGAAAAGATTAGAAAAGAATAAAACGAACAAAAATACAAGCACTTCTCTCTCCAGTTTTATTATCAACATTTTGCATATTTACTACAGATTTTTTAAGGAAACAATACATACTTAAGGGGTTTCTGATAATATTCCTTCCCTCTTGGTACATCTTGTCTGTGTTTTGTGCTTCTAGCACATTCCCAGATACCCCAAAACAGTATGAGTTACTGTATTACATGTTCTTAAATTTGGCTCTGTAAAAGGTTATAATTTTAAAAACTGAGGCACAGTGTTACAGGTGACATTGAAAAATAATCTACTGTTCTTTAAATTTCATAATTCAATAATTTTGCCCTTAATGTCTTCTTAGAGTCACTGAAAAGGCCTTATGTAGATTTAAATGAAATGATATATACGTAAGTCCTGATGGAGTTTAATAACCCGTGAGATGATAGAAGATGCAGGTTTCATTTCTCTATGTCCGAAAAAATCTAGTTTTATATTCTCTTCTAAACAGATTTTATTATTGAGAGTTAAACTGGGATGGTCTCTAAATGGGGACTTTTCCCTGAAATTATGAAGCGAAAAAGCCCCGTAACACTTCACATAAGTGATAGGAGATAAATGGGGAGTGTAAATAATGGACCAGAGACTTCTAAAACAACAGAGTTCAGTATATTTTTGAATAGGCTGAGAAGAGCAGGGGCAGGTAAGTTTACTGAATTGTAACAGTGCGTGTGTTGGAGACTTTTACCTGGTGAGTCCGCAGCCCCGCCCTCTGTGTCCGTACCCCAGAGTCCTGGTGAGGCACCTCCCCTGCACCGCCAGGTTCTGCCTGCAGTCTGACCTGTGCCTCGACCTTTCTGCATGCTCTGGCCCAGCTCAGCTGCTCCTATTTGCAAGTTGGAGTGCTTTAGAAACCTGGGGATGTGGCCAGGAGAGGTTCCCTTTCCTCTTAGGGAAAGCCACAGATGACACGTTCGTAGATGGAAGTGGAAATCTGAAACGAAAGGTGGTGACCCTCTAAATTGAACATCAAGTCAATTCACGCATAACAACTGTGGTGGTCTTACTGTGGTCAACTTGCGCAGGAACACACAGCTGGACTGGGTCAGTGTGGTTCTGGGCATAGAGGATCCACCTGACGATTGTTGCCAACACAACGTAAAGGAGCACGGAGCAGAAGACGGGCCGGCTGTGTCCCAGGAGAAGCTCTCCTGTGGCTGGTTCTCCTGCAGGGAATTCGGCTGTTTGCCTCACAGAAGGAGTTCGGGGCCTTGCTGTCCTCGGGCTGGCTGCTGTTTGCTTCAGAGGAGCTCTGGTCTTCCTCTCCACTGTGAGTGTTGTACCCTGGCTCCTTATAGATGTCTTCAACCTTTTAGTGCAGGCACGGACTTACACGGGACAGTGCCGTGGGCTCCCAGCCCTTGATTGGATCTTTTGGGTCTCCAGTGCATGGATCGATGTTCTGCACCCTCCTGCAATTGGCTTCTGTGTGTGAATGCTGTAATGTGTAAATGTCCTGTATTAAATCTGCTCTCTTGCAAAGCACTGAGTCTAGAAAGGTAACTAATACAACACATGTCTTGAAAAATCAGTGTCACGTGACTTGGTCATGATGTATTAGCCAAGCGGTGTTTCCTCTTATAAGCAAGCAGGCCATTGGGTGTCCTGCAGAGGCAGCACATGTGGATGCTCTGTGCCTTTCCAGCCTGCTTGCTCTGGACATACGTCACCCATGTACCCTGAATAAGGTCAGCTGATCTGCTGAGGCGCCGAGGAAAGTGCTGTCTCACCTGGGCCTTGTGCAAGTCCTGGGACCGAGTACTTGGCAGGTGTCTGCCATTTCTGCTAACTTTATTAGCGTTTGGGCAATACAGTAAGTGTAGGATGAGCAGTTTTAGGAGATGGATTGGTTTAGTTCCCAGCCAATGACTGTCTAGTTTTTTCTTGCAATTTAAATCTAAATATTTTCTCATTTTTTGTCTGGTTTTATATATTAGAATTGCTCTTAGTGGTTGATACAGTTTTACATGACACTGTGAGATGATGTAGACATAGTTTTGGAAGAGTAAAATGTGCAGTTTAAAATTTAGGAGAGTGGTTTCTAAGGCTGATGTGTTCTCTCATGATTTTCCTAACATAGTGGACTTTTGTTTTTTGCCTAAGATTCAGAGAAAAAGTAAACTACTGCAACATGTACATTGTTTTCTGAAATGTTTTCTCTTTTTGACTTACTAGAATTTTCAAATGAGACTGGAAGGAAAAGGAATGTGTCTGCCAGAGTCAATGTTCACATTCTTGGGTAGTCTCAGAAATTATTTGACATAGAAAATGACTTCTGGGAAGTACAGTGTCGGGGCACTATTTACAGTGATGCATTCATATTGTATATTTTTGGTTCAAAATACTTGATAGTAAATGGGTAGCGTTTGCTTAGATCTTTTGTACTGCCTGTAAAACATTGCTTGCTGTACATTTTGGAATGAAGACACTGAGAAATCGGCTGTTGAGCATAAATAACATCCTTCTGAGAAAAGCCCGCGCTCTCATATGGGAGATGTGGCTGTCACCATTGAATTCTTACAGATGACCACAGTTACTGACACAATATACTTAATCTTTTCTTAGGATACCATCAGTTTTTGTACTTTATGCATCGAAATGGCTGTATTTTTGCAGTGGGGCATATGGCGGTTGCCTCTAAAGGTCATTTCCAACCCCCATTCCCAGCAGTATCATTGTATGTTACTTCAGATAAGCATTCAGTAAGTGGCTGGTCTAAACATGCTGCCATCATTTGAAGTATACAATTGTCATATTTTGCTGGGTCCTTGTAAAAAGCAAAAGAGCTCCATGAAAAACGAAAGGCGCAGCCCAGTCGAACCTATTTGAAGCTTTTTGCAAGAAAGAAAAGTGAAATCTACTTGAGCCTTTCTGGAAGGTCCAACTGGTAGCTTCTGTTTCCATCTTGTTAGGCAGAACGAGGGTTACTTGACAACCGTGGCGATGGAATGTGTTATTCCTTAGCCGGAAGGAAGGCAGTCTAGACTCTGTAGCCAGCAGGATCCCCTGCACGACACCTGTGTGCCAGAGGTTGCCATGGCAAGGGAAAGGGCAGAGATGAGGGGACCGTGTTTTCAGTCATCGGGTTAGGAGCAGGATAAAACTTGACTTCTGGGAACAATAGGGTTAAAAGGAAGTTAACAGTTTATATGGTCCTTTCTCTTGAAATTGACCGTAGGGAGTTCTTCAATTGCAGCAATTTGTGGAGTAATAGGGCTTCTCCAGCCCCTGTGTTAGAAGACCACAGGGTCAGATGGCTGTGTTCCCTCTCGCATGAGGGTTCCTCCCTTCACTCTGAAACCAGGCAGTTAAACTAATCACTGTGATCCTTCCAAGTAAAAGATTTTTTGATTATCTGAGTTTGTTGCTTGCAATTTACTCAGTTAGAGTCCAAATCTAGCTCTCTTTGGACAGTACCACTTGGGGAAGTTTGTTAAGCATAGTATTTGTGGTCATTTTTGTGAAAAACTACCATCAGGTTACTTGTTTGCCTTAGTTGCTTAGTAGTTGTTTGAATGGAAAACGAAGGCCTGCTTTTTTTTTTTTTAGTGGCACCTTCGTGAGACTTGCCTGTGCCTCGGACCTGTGGCCACACAGAGGAGTGGCCCTGTTAATTTTGGTGTTTAACTTATATTTTCTTTTGTGGATTCTAATGTTCAGTGATGTGGAGAGGGGAGGAAAGCTGTAAGTTCATGTGAGCAGGGGGCCTAGTCCCAGCATCCATTGCCGCTGGTGCTGATGGAGCTCCTGTCTGGGAGCCGAGTGTGTAGGGTTAGAGTAGGCGGGTTAGGAACTCCAGCAGCATCCTTTGTGGATTCGTGTTGAGTACAGAACAGAGCTGGCCCAGGCTGCCCTGCGCCTGTGTGCGCCTCTAGCACAGAGCTCTTCGGTTCCCCTGCATGTTAACAATGGGCAGATGATTAAACCCAGGACAGTAACTCTGCCTGTAGGGGCTGCACGCCCTGGAGAGCAGCCGAAGGATATGGCGGTGGTGGAATCACTTACCTGATCTTAGCGATGAAGGGAGCAATGCAGGGCTTTTGGAAAGTGTCTTGGCCATTCTCCGTCAGTCCTGGAGGGCACAGTGGGTGCCGGCCCTGAGAGCGGCCCAGGAGTCTGGAGCGCGGTGGCTTGGGAGGGATGCGTGCAGCAAGGTGCAGACAGAGGGCCCCCGTGGCCTGCCTTTTCAGAGGCCTACTTGATCTAGGATGATGAAATAGTACATCCGTCTGTCTCTGTCCTGCTGTCTCTTTTTTCCCCCCTCTGGCTTTAACTTAGTACTTTATTCTAAGCAGGCACATCTTTGTGTTCAGTAGAAAATGGGAGATAGAAAGTTTAGCCTCTTAAGGCATTTGCCCTTGAATAAGAAAAGAAAAAAAAATTTCACATAGAAATGTGAGCAACTTGAGGTTTCTGTATGGAATATAAGAGTCACAATGAATAATTAAATAAGTTATAGCTAATAAAATATACAGCACATTGCTTCAAACTAAAACATTCGAACTCTGCCTTAGGGATGAATGCTTTTCATTATTTTTTAATTGTTGCCAGGGTTGACCTTGAAGGTCTTTGCTGGCAGATAGTTTGTTATGGTAAGAATGAGATCACTAAACATTTTAGCACGAGCTACTAGATGCATAGAGCCTCTTCCCGTTATGTCTTGGCAGTACGATCAATCTGTTTTCCTGGGAATTTGCTCTTTGTTTGGGCGACGGCCTCGCCCTCAGATTGCGTCTTGCCAGTCCCATCAAGTGCCGTCCTATAGGAAAGTCGCTGAAACTGTGATGCTGATTTTGAACTCCTGCCCTGCTCAAATGCTTAAGCGATGGAAAACGCCTCATTACCCCATCACACCCGCAGAGTGATGGGCCGCTCTGGTAAAAAGCTCTTGGGAGGATCGAGGACTGAGTTTTTTCTCTCAGGAAAAGGACATTTTGAAAGATCATCCTTCAAGGTGCAGAAATGTGCGGATTGTGTCGTGATGGCCTATTATGTTGCTTTTCTTACTGAGTAGCCTTCACTCCTTAGTAGTTACCAGTTTGCTTATCGATACGTTTACAGTTGGTGTTAAACAGGAACGCAGCGATACATAATGAAATGTTTTATAAACTTAATTCACACGTTCCATTTATATTGCATTTTATGAAGGACAGATAATAGAACATTGTGGTTATAGAATGATAAAAGCATAGGAAAAATCTGTAGTTTTCCCCAAATAGAACAAGAAAAACCTGTTATATTCAATTGAGGAATTAAATTTAGCAAATAGAGTTTCTCGTTTGTTTAGAATGTGTACTGAATCTTGACTTGAGTATTAAGTTCAAGAACAGGTGATGTTGTTATGCATAATGTTAGTGGGTTTTTTGTATACAGCTTGAAAAAATAATTTTTATTCTGTTGATTGTACCATATGATATGTCTGTTTCTCTCTTAGCAACATGTAGGAAAAAAAATAGTATTACAATTCTCATGATACTTTCTTCCTGACAAGGAATATTCCGTGCGTTTTGAAATATGAAGATTTGTACTATATGTGAGACATACATGAGAGTAAGAAATAAAATTGTTATCAAGTATTCATGTATTGATATGAAAACATTTGGTTCATGTTTTTGCATAGAAAATATACATTTTAAATATTTTTAGTAATAGAAAATTTGAATTATTTATCATAAATGACAATTTGAGTTCTATTTCAAATATGTATAAAAATAGATGCCAAGTGTAGTCTACAGAAAATGTATTGCTTTTTCTTCTGAGAAATTGCCAGTATATCTTGTTTCTTAAAAACCAACAAACCCCCCAATTATTTTACTAAGTGTGTAGTTCCTTATTGCTGTCATTTCAGTTTTAAAAGGTGTTTATTTATAGACCCTGTGAAGTCAAAATGTGTCCTTGGGTCATAATGTTAGAGTTGTAAACTCAGACTCTTTGCACTGGTAATGTGATTTTACACTTTGGCCTGATAAACCCTAGGCAAACAGCTGTGGTTTAACATTTATAAAACTTTGTAGAGTAATAGTAAAGGTATCATGTTTGATTTCAGATACATTCAAAATATAAAAACTCCCATTTGCTAACCAAGGTCAAAAATATAAAATTATTCCAAGAGAAACAAAGATCTACTGGATATCCTGGATAGTATAAACTGGAGCATAAGAAAAGTGTGCTATAACCAGGTTGTCTTCATTTACATGAAGGTGAAGTGCCTCTGAGTTCAGCGAATTTATCTCCTCAATGCCTGAGGCTTGGTTTTCTTTCCTGGGAAGGCAAAATGCTAGAAAATAATTTAAAAATGGTGCTTTAATTCCTTTTACCACATTTCATGTACTGCGATGAAAAATGCAGTGTGATGTTGGTTCATGGTACCCTCCGTGGTATCATACATTAAAATATCAGGTTGTGAATATATAAACGTCTGTCAGGTTAATTTTGGGATTGTGTTGATTGTTTTTACTTACTGTCCAATGTATAGGTCATCTTCTATACACATTGGGCAAATTGTATTTATTTGTGGTTACAAATTAGGTTTGAAGATATTTTCTCTGATGTAGTTGAGGCTTTAGCCACTTACATGTACATTTCTGAGGGTTGCTGATTGGGGAGGGTCTTTGTTGTTGGAGCAAAGCGGTAGGTTGATTGTACTGCTTTACATACAATCCCGCTTCATTTCTGAGATCCGCTTTCCTTCTTGTAATATTACTTAGAGCCTTTTACTTTTCTCTTTTCTCCAGATCAGACCCATTGCTGGATAATAGGAAGTTAGTAACCTAGAAATAGGTTATGCTGCTGGAACTCAGTATTAAACCGATGACTATTTTTTGTATGAGAAATTATGTTATGAATTAAATACATGGACTAATCCATTTAATATGTGATGTCGTGGACATTGTAGACATTGATTTTATATCCGTAACTATGTGATTGCCATATCTATATAATTGACATGAATACTGTGCATAGACTCCTGATTGTGTTCCTGTGGCTTCAGAGCCGGACAGCTTGACATTTTGATTTAGGCTTGCCTGCTGGTGGTTTTGTGAGCTTGGACAAGCCCCTGATGAATCCATCCTCTGTGTGCTGCGGTAGGGTCTGGTGAAGATTAAAAGTGATAGTGTGGAGGTGGAGCAGGTGTTCCCTAATAAGTGCTTGATTCATATTAGATATTTATTAAGTACATGGACTGTCTTTAACACCTCATTCAGGCTCTGGCACTTAGGAAGAGTTGTAATAAATGTTGAATGATGAATAAATAAATGAATGAATAAATAGTAACCATTTAGAGATCCTAGAATGGACTACAACTACTTTTTGTGTCTTCTAATTTGGAGATTGTTCTTGTTGACTTGACTCATTCCTTCCTAAAGGCTTATGCGCAAAACCTTCTACGCTGTCAAGGTAGATGGCGTCAAGGGATTATCTTTGCTTCTTCATAATCAAGCTTCCTTTATCTTCCTGTGAATTTAATTACTTGTACTGATGTATGCTGTAGCTGCTCAGCAAAGGGAATGGTCAGGAGCAAATACCTATGTAAATGTGTTTAGATCTAGGTATATGGTAGTGGTAAGGGAAGAGAAAACTGAAGAAAATTCTAGACAGAGAGACTTGTATGAACCCAGGTAGAAAGGCCGGAAATACGAAGTATAGTACTGTAGCAAAGGCTCACACTTAGACCAGAATGGCTGAAACACACGTATACAGATGTTAATGGAGCTCGCTAAAGGGATAGTTTCAATAGAAATGTTACGGCAAGATTTACTAAATGATAGCGCAAACAAAACCTGCGCAAGTTAGAGTGCTCACAGCCCGAATTAGTTGATTATTGCCATGAAGAGTACTTCGCGCTTTTGATCATTTCCTGTTTTGGGGTTTTCATGTTTTCATGTCACTTTCATATTAGCTCTTATTGTGCAGAGGTCTTACATGTCACCAGTGTGGGCCATGTATACTTCATCATGTGCAGAAGTGTGCTTTTAATACTTGAATTAATAGTGAAATGTTTCTGAATACAAACTTTAACAAATAACGCAATTCAGTGATTATTTAGAATCAACCCATTCTGCCCTAGGGAAATAATACA
Organism: Hystrix cristata; assembly: GCA_004026905.1. NCBI lineage: Eukaryota > Metazoa > Chordata > Mammalia > Rodentia > Hystricidae > Hystrix > Hystrix cristata. Next base: position 74,865 of record PVJO010001803.1, on the reverse strand, counting down.
GAGTATTCACATGACTGAGTAGCTCGCTTGCCACTGTGTACTACTTTGCTATAAGATACAGAACTGCTTTTGCTGAATTTTATTATTATTCTAACGTCTCTAATTGGCAATTTTTGGTCAAACAGGACAGTGTGTGTGTTTACTATAAGTATGTAACTGTAAAAAATTGTGTATGGGTGTATAAGTATGTAAAATTTTACGTGTATGTAATTTTTAAAAATATCTTTGGATAATTTTCTTAGTTACCAAATAAGTGCTTTTGATTGCATATAAAACTTTAGTGAAGGCTATTTGTACCAAAAAAAAAAAAATCTTTAGTGAAGGCTAAAGATGCAAGAAGAAATTATGTAAGAATTTGAAATTTTAGTTCTGTATTACCATACTACTCATTTGATCAAGCTAAACTGTCTGTATATCCATCCGCAACTCTTACATTATGAAAAAAGTGTTCAGTGTCATTTGTCATTAGGGAAATGTAAATCAAGACCACAGTTTTTTGGCTTTCTATTTGTTTGGAGATGGGGGCTCACTATTCCAGGCTGGCCTTGAACTCATGATCCTCTTGGCTCAAGCCTTTTGAGTGCTGGAATGAGGTACCATTTCATGCCCACAAAATAGACAGTACCAAGTGTTGGAGTGGATGCGATGAGACCAGATCTCTTGAGCATTCGGCAACCGCTTGAGGTAACAGCCGACAGTTCCTCAAAAGGTTAAGTATAGAATTACCATATGAACTAGCATTTCTGAGAGAATTGAAAATAAATGTTCACACAAAAACTTGGATCTATGTGTTCATAGCAACATTATACTTAATAACCAAAAAATGTAGAAGCAATCCAAAATCTTATCTGATAAACGGATAAGCAGATTGTAAGATATAGACATATATGAGTATATATCTTGCCAAAAGAAATATGCCAGACCCCAAAGACCACGTATTGTCTGATTCCATTTACAATGAAGTGTTGCACAACTTCATATAAAATGGTTGCACAATTCTGTGACTAAAAACTTTATGCTTGTATACTGTAAAAGAGCATGGATTGTGTGGTATCTTAATTATACCTCAATAAAAAAGAAAAAATCTATGTGCATTCATAGTATCACTGGCACTATATTTGCCCTAAATTACTCCTTTAAAAGAAGATACCTTAAAGTCTCTCTATGCCTTTTTGAATAATACAAGAAGTATTTAATCTATTTTTCGTGAATTTTTCACATAGCCCTTAATTTTAGTTTTCTAAATTAGGTGAAAATAGATGACCAGTTGGTATTGCAGAGTACTCACCCTGAAATATGGGCTTAATAAGGGCGCGCAAGTGAGGAAAAGTAAGTAAAGAGGCCAGCTTTAATGAGATCTTGCTTCTTCTTAAGGTCTGAAAATGTATTTCTTAATTATGGTTTGTATGCTTTACCACATCTCATCTTCATCTTTCTCGCTGACATCATTGGAAGGTGAAAGTCGTTTATTTAGTAGGTAATATAGGAGAGTACTATACAATTTTTTTTTTTTTTTGGTCCCAAATAGGCCTGTTGTCTCCTACCAACTCTTGTTTCTGAATAGAAGCCTCATTGTTAACAAAACGATGATTTCGTAGCGCCCTCTGAAAATTGAGCTTCGCGTCTCCTCGCCTTGCTGGTGTTTCTCCAAGGCCCAGGCTCAGCAGTGGACTTGCGGGGAGGGAGGCGAGCTTGTCGCACTCTGTCCACTTCCGCTCTGCCCATTTGCACACCGCGGTTCGAATCCTTTCCCCTCCCGCTGCCTGGATGCGCTGATGAATTCCTGAACCCCTGAGGATGTCTGGTGTCAAAAAAAAAAAAATACGTGATTTACATTCTGAAATCAAAGAAAAATTATTTTAAAATAACTGCATGAATACTCTGAAGGAGGTAACTGGATTTTTAAAGAGGAAGATTTAGGCACATAATTAGTTATGAGATAAATTTCAGTTCTCAATGTTTTTCAAATTAGATGCTTAGCTTCTAGTGTCACCTTCCAGCTTTTTAATCTGCATGTAATATATACTGTATTGTGTATTCTTTGGTTACTTGCTTGCCTGTCTGCTTTTTCCAGGAGAATTTTGCTGGTGCAGATTGGTATAGTATAGTTGATTTTTGTTTTATAATATTCTGATATATGAAAATTGTTTCTTCCTTTAGACGACAATTCTGTGTGATCTCTGTGTTTTAAATCAAATGCAGTGAGTACTTCTCTGTACAAAGATATGATTTCTCTAACGTATATACTAGTAAATGAAATTGATAGGGTGAGGGATGTATTTATCTTCTTTGTTTTATAGTTGTTACCAAATTCTGCTGTTTATAGTCCAGTAATGTAGTAAGACTTTATTTCACATTCTTGCCGGTACTGTTATTAATGCCTTTAAATTTGTTGCTGATCTGATGGGATCTGATAGGTATGAATGTTTTCTTACTATCTTTCAATTATTTTTTTTCCTGTCTTACAAGCCCCTAGGCAACCAGATCATAGGAAATTGCATCTTCCTGTTTGTTGTCCATAGTGTTGTGTGTCCTCCAGCCTCTGGGGCTCAGGCGGAGGATCCCCTGATGGTACCCAGGGTGGGACAGGCAGGACATCCCTCTCTTCCCTCTGCCATGTCCTTCTCTGAAGTCTGGCTCACCTCTCGGAATGGCGCTGAGCCTTGCATGTAGTGCCAGCATGGTGGTCTTCCCCAACCCTTTTCCTGGTCCCGCTCTTTCCTGGGCACTGAGAGACTCCACTGCCCGTGTCCCTGATAATCT
>PVJO010001803.1:0-72002 GCA_004026905.1 Hystrix cristata | reverse complement strand
CCCAAACAAATATGTAATCCTGGTTATAAATAAATAGAAATAGCAGAATACTTGATTTCCATTGTATTCAAGCATAATTTTAAAGGAAGTATTACTTAGAGGGAAAAGGCTTGTTGATTTTAGTAGGTTGGTCATAAAACTAACTTTACATTGTTTATTTCTGGAGGTGAACTAAGAAGATACTATATGAAAGTAGTTATTGAGTCTCTAATATAATTTTCCTGATACTACTCAGTCAATGTATTTGTTAACACTTTCTAATAATAAAACAAAAGGGTACGTTTTAAACACCACCAAGAAAGTTGTGAGTTAGGCTCTTGTCTCAGGGTTTGCTATTCTGGGAGGACAGAATAACCTGTATTGCTAAACACCATGTGGAGGTATTTGAAATTCCAAAGTTCGAACTAAAGTAGTAGATATATTTGTATAAATGAAATAAAAGATTGCTTAAAGCAAAAGCTGCAGTTCTTAGAGCAGCGAGCTGTGGCCCGTTCACAGACCCGCATGTCTGTGTTTTGAGAGTCTTTGAGGGGCGAGTATGAGAGGGGCAGGGCCCTTGCATGTGGCGCAGCAAGCCTTCCTGAGTGCTGTCTGAAGCGCACAAGCCAGCAGCCCCACACTGAGCCCTTTGTTCTTCCGGTTGGGCAAAACAGTAGACAGCTTACTGTAAATATGGCCAACTGCCAAGCTGTGGCGCAGATTCTTTTTTCTAAATACTGTAAACTGGCACCAGCTCAAGAATTACAGTTCTTCCTTTTATTTACTTTCTCCTTCTATACCGAACGGTTTCATCTATCATAAAAGAGAAAAGCAGTTGTGGTTGGGGGTGGGTGATACCCAGAGGGCCCTTTTTTGGGGACCATCGTCCTAACCTTGGGTAAATGTCTGATAAGTAAGCATAATAACTTTTTGTGACTGTTAAGTTTTTAAAGCATAATTCTTCTCATGTCCGATGAAGAAGACTTTAACACAAACAGAATGCTAATACTATGCTTCTTTAAAAGTGGATTCAGTGGACATGTTTTCCATTTCCGAGATATTATCATGGTTTTGCTTCTGGTTGGCCTAGAATACTTTTGGTTTTAGATTCCATTTTTAACACGCCTGCTTTATTTCTGACATTACTAGAGTTGCCGCCCCTGTGTCAGAATTTGTGTGTGATTGCTGCTGAATTGAAAAAGGGGCACAGGGGAAGGGCGTGGTGTTCTGCCCTTCAGATACAGGGCGTGTCTCTTTTGAAACTTTTCTTTTTTTAAATTTAAGAAAAAGCTGGGAGATTTTGCATTTCTAAAAGGATTATTTACTGTGTTATTAAAATAGAGATGCCAGAAAGCAGTGCTTTCTTGATATAAAGAGCTTTTTGATAAAATTTAAAAATTTTGCAGTTTTTTGATTAACTTTGTATGGAGAAGCAAATTGTAGGCCTAAGTAGAAATTAAATGTATATTGTAATTATTTTTTTCAAAAGTCAAGTAAAGATTGTGTGTATTGTCTTTGCTTCATTGATATTAAAATTATTTTATATGATAGATACATGTCAATATATTTACTTTTTTATTTCATTCATTAGTTTTCTTATAAAAATAAATGTCAATAGAATATAAAAGATATTTGTCTTATTTTCAGATATAATTAAAAGTGGCAAGTTTTGTTCATAATCAGATAGTTTTTATGTCAATCTTTTTAGGATATATGGAGGAATCTAAGAAAGAATAGACAAATAACAGGAAATAGGGAGTCTACTTTTACGATTCTGCTAGTTACTCTGATTGACTTTCACATAACAAAGTATTTTTAACTCTAGAGGGATGTTCATTAGACTAATTGAAAAAATTTCAAAATTTGAGCAAAATATTGATTATCTCTACTTCAGTTTTCTCACATAAAATTTAGGTTATTGGGCTACCACAAGATTCTTTTAGGCATTGACATAGAAAATTAATAATTCTTGTATTCAGTGTTCCTGTAGAAATTTTATATATAATTCTACTAGTAGAGTGGATAAAGAAATTGGGCTGGGAATTAGGAAGCTAACTTGTTACTCCAGTATTCATTTAATAACAATGTGATCTTGAGAATATCAGATCATTCCAGGCCCAGTTTCCTCACTTCCTGATCTGTGAAATAGGGAGTAGAATGAGGTGTTCTTGGGGTTACGCTGCAGGATGAAGAATCTAGACAAAATTCTATGATCATTTTGCCTTTTTTTTTTTTTGCCTTTTTTATAAAGGGGAATTTGTAAAAAAAAAAATACAAACTTGATATTGTAACATCATGTGTATTTAATTTACTTTCAAAGATTTTGGTACAATACTGTACTCCATGAATGTGTACAATTACCGTGTGTCAATAAAAATAAAAAGAACAAAGGTACTGAATTTGCTAATTTTTATATAACTTAAGGAAATTATTCTTACAGAGGAAATCGAGTATTCTTTATCCCAAATGCTTGGGACGGAAGAGTTTTAGATTCTGAATTGTGTTCAGGATTTCAGAATATTTGAAGAGGCTTAACTGGGTGAGCATCCCATATTTGAAAACACAAAATACAAAATGCAATAAAACCCCCAAATTTGGAGCATTTCCCATTTCAGATTTTTGGATTAGGGATGCCGAGTGGTATCTTTTGTTTCCCCTAATTTTAGAATCTTTTTTTTTCTTTTGTGATCGGCTGCCCTCACTTCATGTCAGTTGTAGAATGTGTGTGAAAACGGCCTGCAGGTTTGGGCATTTGGCCATTGAAAGATGTCCCAGCGCAGATAAAATCTGCGGTGTGTGGGAGGAGACTGCAGACTTGGCTGCAAGACCCGGAGCCTGGACCTGCGCTCGAATCCTGCCTCTGTTGCAGAAGAATTTCCATCCCTAGATAACTTATTACCATGTTCTCTTCTTTTGCTGCTTATTTTTTCTAATATTTTATTAACGTTTACAATACATGAAGTTTTACATTTGTCGTAGGGAGTAGATACATGCACATATCTCAGTTCTTTTTATTCCCTTGTGCCTCCCCGCTTACCTGTCTCTTGGTCCCCTTTCCTAGTTCTCATTGTTGTTATTATAGTTGTAGTTCACGTTTACAGCAATACAGTGTTTACGTTATTGTGGATATTTGGTACATGAACATGACACATCTTACATATTTTTACTTCTCTCACCCTTCGCCCCTGGTCTCTTGAACCCCTTCCTGTTTGCAAAAAATGTCTGTTTCCTTCTACCAATCCTTCATTTTGCTGTTTGTTTGCACTTTGCCTTATTCGTATAAGAGATACCATATGATATCTAAGCTTTTGTGTCACTTAATATTATATTTTCCAGATGTCTACAAATGTCTAGAATTTATCCTTTTTTGTAGATGAATAGTAGCCCATTATGTATAGATACAATATGTTCTGAGTCTTAATTTCCTTGCCTTAAAAATGAAGGTAATATCTGTTTCTCAGACACATTGTAAGCATTAACTGAAATAAGTTAGATAGTATGAGTAACTACACTTACCTTCAATTTTAACATTTAAAAAATGTCAAGTCAAAGTTGGCAAGTCTTTGTTGGGCCTCGAAGGACGTACACAGCTCAAAGGACATACACAGCTGGTAATAACAGAGTAGGGCTTGAGAGGAGCAGCTGGAAGCAGATGTGGTGAGTGGTGCTACAATGTGAACGGAATGGTGGATTGTGACTGCAGAGGTCGTGCAAGATTGCTCAAGAAGGTGGGTTTGAGCTGAGCTTTGCAGAACGGGTAGCATTTTACCAGCTAGAAAAGGAAAAAGCCAAGAGAGGCTTCCAAGCAGGAGGAAGACTGCCACCAGTGTTGGATGGTTTCATAAGTTGATGGAACTTGGCTTTCTTTGAGAAGAAAAATAGAAGTTATTTATAAAGAGGAAAGCAAAGTACAGCATTGCTGTATGTAGTAAGAAGTAATGTTTAATCCTACTATAAATTAATTCTATTCACATAAAGTGCTGGATTATTCTAATGTCTTACCAAAGATATCTACCTTCTTAGGATACTTTTCCAAATCATGAAACTGTGGTATTTTCAGTCAGATATTGCTGAAAGGACTTTGAAGTGTTCTGTAAATTCCTCTTCTAGTAGGGTATGTCGCACCCTTGGTTTGTGGACTAATGGAGATGAAAAAGTTCTGTAAACGGGTTAAACTATCTGAAGCATAATCAGAAATCAGTAGAAGATTGACATATTTAATCTTGGCCATTATCCCTTAAATTTATGCCATAACCTAGTAATTTTCCTTTGGAATCGATCCAGCAAATATCTGAATTTTATAGTTAATGCCTCTGAACAATAAAGAACCTATCAGCTTCTTTCCATACGCCTTCCCTTTGATGACCATTTTTGAGAGTATTTCAAATAAGTTGTAATGAATTAGATTGAGTATAGGTACGTTGCTTTTCTCACTGCCAGTAAGAAAGATCTTTTCCATAATTTGAGTTAAATGTGTTTTTAGATATTAGTAAAGCTGCTTTAGTGTTTGGCTCATCTGTTCACTTTTGCTGATGCTAAAATTGTGGGTCACTGCTTCTTCAAGGAGCTGAATAAAATCGCTGAGAAATAGTATGTCTGTACCAGGGTTTTCCTTTGAAGAGGGAAAGACGAACAAGGCCTAGAGATGAGAAGAGACATATTTTTAAAACAGGAGATCAGACTGAGTATCTAGAATTGTTTCTGCCATTGCCATTAACTCAGGAAGAGGTCCTCAGAAGAGAAGACATCTTTCTGGTTCGGTTTACTGATGGATAGAGTATTTTAAAGGAAAGACAGAGGGTGGTATTTGTGCTACCTCTAACCAGAGAATAGATCTCAGTGCCATTACATTATGGATGAAAAGACCTTATTTGCCAAAACATCAGCTGATGTATTTTACTTCTAGTTTTAGATTTATTCTAACAAAACTGTGACTATGGGTTTTTGATACATGACAATACTCATTGTTGCTTCTTTTCTGAGGGGGCCAACTCTGATTGGCATATAAAAATAACAACAGATGTCTGTGGCTCAGTCAGTGAAGAGCTGAAGGGCATAGAGATGACAATTTTCATTAGAAAGTGGTGAAAAATTGTTTCTCCTTTACTTTTAATTTCATACTGTCATTCACTAGCTTATGACCTTAAATGATGACCTTTTCAGCATATTTAATCTTTAGCTTCTCTAACTGTAGAAACTGACATAGTACCTATCCCTCAGGTTAGTGAGGATTAAGTTAGGTAATGTTTTAATTTTAGCACAGTTTTAAGGAAAATATGCATTATAAATTTATTTGATAGCTCTTACTTTCTTGGTGCTTTTGAATATTGCATTGGTTTTCTATTACTGAAACAAAATAGCAGAGATAATCAACTTAAAAGGAAGGAAGGTACATTTTGCTTCATAGTTTTGGAGGTTTTGATCTATGATTGGCCGCATGGCTTTTGGGCCTGTAACAAGCCAGTACTCCATGGTAGAAGCATGGAGTGGAGAAAGTGTGTTCACTTCATGGCCAGGAATGGAGGAGAGAGGGAGGAAGGAGAAGGGTCCTACAGTCCCCTTCTAGGGCACGCCCACAGTGACCTAAAACTTACTACACACACATTTCGAAGTTCCCAGCGCATCCCTGTAGCACCCGCCGTGGGACACAGACTTGAACACTCTGTCTTTGGGGGACATTCCCAATCCAAACGACAGCAGATATCTTTTCCACCAGTTTTTTTTCTCCTGTGGCAAGAGGCATGACATTTAAAGGGACAATTTATGCAGAATGTTCCTAATTACAGCGTTTTTCACCTTTCTATGGCAGGATATTCTTATTTAATTCTGTGAAGGGTTAGAATTTCTGGGACCTCTTCTGTCTGCGTACAAACTAATTGTAGGTTTATAAAGACATCAAACTAGAAAAGGGCCTTTGAGCATTTATATAGGTCCCTCTGCAGACAGGACAGAAAAATGTTCGCCATGTATTTATGAAAATTAAAAGTAATTAAAAGGACTTCACATTTATGACTTAATATTTATTGGTGAGATTCTTTATTTTGAAGTTAACCAGGCTGTGGGAGTATCTTTTTCCCTCCTAGATAGCTAAAATTCAGCACTCTCTGCTATTCATGTATTTTGATTTCTTCTATACTTCATAGTTGGAGAAACTCCTGCCAAAAACCCTTGATTTTGACAGCATTTCATGTAATTTACCCAAAACAATGCACATCTGTTTCTTTCACATACTGACAAACACACGTAGAATATTTGAAAAAAAAGTTATGTAAGAAGGGTAATTATATATTTCTCTTAACCATACCATGTTCATGATTACATTCACAGGAAAAACTTTAGCAAAATAATATTGAATAGCAACCTTTTGATTGATTGGTAAAGTTATTTTTCTTTATACTGTCGAATCATTTCAGCTGGGTTGCAATCTGATTGCTCCCAGTCCTGATCTGCAGGGAAGCAGGAATTCGGTAGTCAGTGGTGGCCTTCTGAACTCTCACGCCGGTTTCTTCGTCTTCCTCATCCTCTTCTACCTGGTCCGTCGCGGGGATACTGGGGCCCAGGGGTCTCGGCTTCAGCCTGTGAGGACCTGGCGCTCTGCTTTGTTCTGTCCCCTTGGGACAGATCTTTGCATCCACAGCCGCTGCTAGAAACACACTTCAGAGTACCTGCTTTCTACAGAGGGGCTCATCAGCTTGGGCGTACAAGGACACACGTTGTTACTGGGTTGGAAGGTGGCCGCTTTGGAAATGCTGGTGCTTGGTTCCATCCGCTCCGGTCCGCCATGCTCCCTGCGCATTGTGGCCTCTGAAGAGACTGCGAAGGCCAGCACAGCTGCCTCTGAGCACAGCGGCAGTTCTTGTTGCTTTCTGTCACCCCTGCCACCTTTCCTTCTACAAAACTACCGTGTTTATTTTGTCTTATTCTTCTCCTTAGGATCCTGCCAAGGGAGAAGACAAGGGTCTCTAGATAAAGATTTTAATGACATCAAAATCAGCGCAGTCCAGTTGCTATGGAGAAATAGATAATGCTTTAAAATGAAGAAAAATTGTGAGGTATTTAAGAGAAAAACTGATTGTTATGACTGTACTTGGAATACTGAAGAAGTACTTAAATTTGAGTTTTCAGATCTTATCAGATAAGATTTGTCATTTTTTTTTTAAAGTCCAATTGTAAATTTTTATGCTTCAAAGAGAAGTGTATGTTTCTGCTAATGCCACCAGTTGGGCGATATATATCTATATATATATATTTTTTTTTTCCTACAGTCATAAAATCTGGGGGTGGTAATGGAGGAGTGCAAATTAAGCATATTGGAAAGTGGTTTATATACATCAATGTGAAATTGTATTCTAATTTCATTTTAAATCATGTTATGGCTACTTTAAGAATCAGATTTTCTAAAGAGCGCTTCATTTTATCTGTGTATAGCAAACATTTCAAAACTCCATAAAGTCATTATTGTACTGGCAGGTGGATCACAATTTAGATGCTTGCCTGTATAATCTATTCTGTGTTATTTTTATATAAACTAAATTAAGGGAAATGACTTCTTCCCCTGATGACGGGTAATTTGCAAAAGTGTGACCAGTCCTACTACTTTCCAAGAATGCTAAAATGCAGACTATATTTTTGCAGAATGTAGTTAATGGCAGCAAAGGGTGGAGGGGTAGAAGCTTAGGAAAGAGTTCAATTTAAGTACAGCAAAGGCCAAAAAGGAAAGCTAGTGAAGACCAGGAAAGATACATGGTCTGGTCAAAAAATACAGTGCGTGTTTAAATATTTTTTAAAATTATTACAGTAAAAATACATTAAAAAGCCATTAATGTCCCTCCAAGTACTCTCTCTCACTTTGAACACACTTATGCCACCATTTGTGCCACTTTCTGAAGCAATCCTGGAAAGTCCTTTTTTATGAGTGTGTTTAGTTGCATTCTCCTGATCCCATGATGCTCTAAGTTAATTCAAAATATTTATCTTTTAGAGTCACTTTGACTTTGAGAGGAGTACTCCATTATGTAGAAATACCACACTGTCTTTATCCATTCATTTGGAGGCTTCTAAGTGTCCGCTGTTACAAGTTGCACAGCTATAATCATGGACATGCCTCTACCACCGTGGTGTGATATGTGCTTTGGGGAAGCTATCAAGAAGGGGAATAACTAGATCAAGTAGAATTTCTAGTTTTAGTTTTTTGAGGAATCTCCATACTGACTTCCATAGTGGTTGTACCAGTTTACACTCCCACTGGTAATGTGAACGGATTTCCCTCCCATCCTGCCCAGAATTTGCTATTGTTTGGTTTTGACGATAGCCATTCTTTCTGAAATAAAGTGGACTCTCAGGGTTGTTTTTTTTGCATTTCTGTGGTGGCCAGAGATGTTGAGCACTTTTCCGTGTTTTTTTTTGATCATTTGTACTACTTTTTCTGAGAAGTAGCTATTCATTTCAGTTGTCCATTTTTTTATTGGATCCCTTATTTCCTTCTCTTACATGAAAAATGCAAAGTCTAAATAATTTCAAAATAACAAAATAAGAGATAGACAGCAGGGAATGGGGGGGATGGATCTTTTGCAAGTGAGAAGAGGAACCAGAGACAAAAGGGCGGGGGCGGGATGGAAGCAGAAGGGGAATAAAAAGAATTAAATTACATTAAGTGCATGTACTTCCCCGCTAAGATGAATGTAAGGATTATGCATTGCCAACATGTTCTAATAAAAAAATGGAAGCTGCATGGTTTCACATTCAGTGAATAAGGTGTATGAGGATACACTGTAATGTTTGTATTTGACAGAAATTACCACCAGTACTTGATCAGTGAACGATGATCAAAAATGTGATGAATGCTTAAATAAAAAGCAATTATTACAGATAAAACACAGTGTCATTACTCCTCCTCACAATACTCGGAACACTCCCTCTGGCTTTGAACACACTTACCCTATTGTTCTTAGCAATGTGCCTTTTACCCTAATGAGTTTTTTAAAAAATGTTTAAATTTAAGCATTCCCTATAATTTTCTGCAACCCTTGCATCCCCAAGATAGTATAAACAAATTGTATCCTCAAGTAGATGCGTCTGTCTTTTGGGAAATCAAACTGGACCAAGCCAGGCAGAAGCCTTATGAGTTGAGATTCACTTTCTGAATTCTTACTCCTTTATGCCTTTTGTATTATTCTGTCACTCCTTTTACTTACTTTCTGCTCTCCATTGCTGGATTACATACCATTTCCATTTCAGGTGTCCTGTTGCTGCTTCCTTTCTCACCCACCTTTAGAATTCCGTGAACCATTCTGTCCTGATACAATGTACAGGGCGATGCTGTGCCCGGTGTAGCCAGGGCCAAGGAAGGATTGCACATATGATTGCCTGCGTGAAAGTACCGTGTGCTCTTTTTATTAATGATAAAAGTAGACCAGTCTTGGTTATTATTGCTAATAATAATGATGGCGTGGTAAGAATAGCAAGGACAGGGATGGGGAAGCTAACACTAGCCCTCTTCCCAGCTCAGGGTTCTTTTTCCTTTCTTGGACATTCTTTTTCTAAAAGGCAGTAATTCAGTTGCACAGTTTCTTAATATTAACCCACTTCCCAACCAAGGAACAGAGCAACTGTTGTTAGGTCACGTGCTACCACGGAAGGGGCTAAAGCTGGAAGTGTGCAAGGCTCGGCGGTAAGAGACCCAGCCAAGGTTTGTGGAACTCTGGAGTCTGGGGGAGGATGAGAAGACACAGCTAACAGGTGTGTTGTGGAATGAGGTTGGCTCATCCCCAGGAATGGACGTCAAGAAAGGGACGGTCTGAGAAAGACTGAGGTGGAATCAAGGAAACTAGGTGATTATTAGGGAATGGAACTTGTGTGAAGGCAAGAGTTGCACATGGCGCCTGGGGACTAGGTTTGGACATATAGGTAGGTGGTAGAGGAAATACATCAGGAATTCAGTTTTTAGAGGAAGACTGCTGCTTTGGTGTCTCTGTACAGGACACTGGGGAATTTGCAGAATTTCTCCTTTTTGAAAGGGAAAACATATTTCTTTCTTAATATATTTTTACTGAGTCAAAGAAACGAGCTGTTAATGGTTTTTAAGAAGTTAACCTCTTCCTCAAAGATGGTTCTAGTTCTCCCTTCACTGCCACTAAAGTAATGCTGAGTATAAATCCTTCATGATGTGAAAAATAAAAAATGTGCATAGTTCTCTGAACTTGGGAGGTATATTACGCTTACCTTTGTGACTTTATGGATATTAGGTTTGGATCGTGGTTAAGCTAATGAACTGAGGAACTCAAGCTGACGGCCTCATCGCTCAATTCAGCAGCCTGTCTAAATTTCAGACTAATGTCTGTGTTTATACATGATTGCTTAGCCCGAATTCTTTTGGTACATTAACACTTTTCATATTTAATTCATGCTGAATTTTAGTGGATATTTTTTCAGTTTGAGAATACCTTAAACTTATAAATATTTTATAGTTTTTACTTAGATGATGGCTGTGTCTATTTAACCTTACAAGTGTGTTTATGTGCTATGATGTAGACCACTAGAACAATCAGAGTATGCAGTACTGAAAATTTATGATAGCATTCGGGTTGCTGGACTGCTCAAGCAGTTGCATTCATTCAAATCATTTTTAATTTTTATGTAGCTTTTGAAATATAGCAAAATACAAAATCTCTTGACAAATTCATTTTTTGGACAGTGACTCAAGCACAGAGATACTGGAATCGTTTTGCAATTTTCAGACGACATGAACACTGTTTAAATCAGTAATCCTAGATATAAGAAAATTCTGGGCTTATAGAGTGCAACATTTGTCTTTCTGTCTTTATAAGGATTTCTTTTGCATATTAAAATATTCACAATATTAGCATACTTCATCGAAAAAATTGTATATAAATCATCGAAGCGAAGTAGTTTTTTAATAGGTAAGTGTTACGGACCTCATGTAGCCAATGTAATTCAGATATTAACAAATTTCACATATAACTTATGTAAGGTCATCACACTGTTTGATGATATCCTATGAAATACATTTCTATTACGATAGTGCGGCCAGTGGTTTTTGTAATTTTAACTTTTGATATCTGGGGTATATATACTGCATTTAAGACAAAGAAGAACAAAAGAGAAGTTTTTGATAATTTGGTATGGTAGGTCTTTGCTTCATGTCTGAGGTGAATGGATAAGAATAGAAATGCTGTTTCATTCAAAAATACCAATTTAGATTTGATTGAGTTAGTAGTTGTTTTAAAATTTATACATGAATTCTTGACCAAATGAATTTTTTTCTTTTCTAGTATATTGTCTTAGTTACTTTTCTCTCGATGCTGGGACAACATACCTGACACCCAGAATTAGGGGAAGAAAGATTCGTTTGGCTCACAGTTTGTAGAGCTTTCAGTCCACAACCAGCTGGGTCCAAGGCAGGGTGCATGGCAGACAGACAGAAGGCAGCAAGGCAGGCAAGGGCAGCAAAAGTGGGGTAGGCAAGCCTCTTTCTATTGCAGGCTACCTGCTTTAGGGTGGGTAGCACTCCCACCCTTAATCCTAGCGTCACACCCTCGATCCCAGCAGAACCAAGCCAAACCAATCAGTGGACTAATTTTTAACTAAACACTCTAGATCCAGCCACCTTTTACCGCATGAGGCTTGGTGGGGACATTTAGGCACAAACTATAACATATATCTTCTAAAATATCTTAATGTTCTAAGAAAGTGTATATAAAAGTTAATGCTGAAATTGCCTTAGAACTTGCTAATAATTTCATTCATATAAGTGGCACCAAATTATTCAATCTCCCTTTAATGTCCAGTGAGTAGACCACACAATCATTTATATTTGTATACACACACACACACACACACACACACACACACACCCCAACTGTAGTACCAGAAAGTTAACCTTATCCTTAAGAGAAAGAACTCATCCATTTGTGCATTAAATGATCCCTTATATCTGTCTCAGGAGCTTCACATATCAAATATTTTGTTTAGTTGTTATCAGAAGTAGATGAATATTTGTTAAACTACAGCCAAACACAAGGGTTTGCCTCTTCATGAATACAAAGCCAGTGAGCACAACCAGGAGCTAAGAGTGATGGAGGATTTCTTCCTTGCAGGAAGTCCGGAAGCACTGAGGGTATTTCCTAAAGCAGTGTCTCTCAGAACCGGAGGCAAGTGGGGGTTATTGGGAAGATGCATGTGTATTCATATTGGAAGGACTTACCACATGTACAAGTGGGCATATTCCTAAACTCTCTCGGTTTGAGATCATGCTGCTTCATATGTGGCCTTTTCGTGGACCAGAATCCCTCCAGGGTGGAGAATTTAGCATTATGAGATTAAAATGAGAAAAGTTTCTTCTTGGTTACTCATAAGAATGACTCAGAGTTTGAAAGGTTTAATCTGGTTCCTTACAATTTTTCCCTGGAGAGCCTTTTCTGAAACTCACAAACTCGACTGTGTTAGAAGATGTTACTTAAATTGGGGGTCCCCCCCTCACCGTGGAGAACCTAACTCCCTTAGGAGAACCTAATCCTGGAAGCACACCCCAAGCCCCAATCCGTGGAAAAATTGTCTTCCACGAAACCGGTCCCTGGTGCCCGAAGGCCCGGGACCCTGATTGGGAGGACAGCAGCTGCTTCTTTACAAATGCAAGTGTTTGCCTCTGATAGTTGCTGTCTAGCAGCTGACAAAACTGTCTCTCTAGTTTGGGTCCATGTTCGGTTTCTGTTTCTACAAGGAATGAGTTTGAGGTTGCTTTGAGGCTCGCATGTCTTGTTAGGGAGCAGCGAATGGGGTACCGTGGAAGCTGAGGGTTCCTAAGTTCGGGGAATTGTGGGGAGAAGGGCAGATGAGGTAACTGAGGAAAGGCTGAAAACGCACATATCCTGCTTTGTAGCTTCTAATCTCCTCTCATGGTTACGACTGCCATATTATCATTTTCTTTTACGTGGAAATCAAAATAAATTTATCCAGCAGTGTTTTTTGTTTTTTGTTTTCAGCAGACTGGCTTTTTAAAACTCCATGTTTCCCGAAATTGTTTTAGAGATTTTATGTAAAGATGAAAATATTAAGATTGGTGGAGGTTGGGAAATAAAAATTTTAGGACATAGAATTTATTAGACAGGATTTTTGGAAAAAATTTGGGGAGTTGATTCTTAGCATTTGTTGTTGATATTAAGGACAACTTTTATCGTATTTTGAAATACTTCAGACTTTCTGTGGCCATCTTACGTAGTTGGTGAACTCCACCGGCAGAGTTGGCAGGGCTCCCAGTGGGCTGTTAGAATTTCCAGGGGTTCAAGAGCTGCACGGATAAAGCAATTACACTTTTATTTTCACTAATAGCTAATTACAGTTATTCCCCTTGATTATGAATGTGATCGTTAAACCATAGATATTGACAAAACCTATACTTTGCCATTAATCAGTTATTTTCATATCACAATATAGCAATTGTAGATAACTGAAACTATTAAACTCATCATTACTTTAAAATTATATTTATTAATTACAGCTAGGTCTTGTTATTTAGTAAACTAATAAAGCAGAAAATTGCTATATCACATTTTAAAATATTTTGATAACTGTGTCAATCTTACTGATTTCTGTGTAATCTAGTTATGACACTTCCAAAACTTCATTCAGAGAAGGAGTCCATAGACTTCAGTAGGGAGGGTGCCAAGAGGACCCACAGAACCAAAAAGGTGAGGAATCCCAGAGCAGGGGAGTGGAGATGATGGTGTTGCAGAGTTGCTCTGCCTGTACCTTACCGGGTGACCTTGGACATTTAGGCCATATCAGACTTAATGGTATTTGATGCATGATACCTGTGAATTTATGAGATGATTGCAAAGATAGTATGGGGGGAGTAGCTTTGAAAAATTTTAGAGTTACTCATGCGGAAGATGTTATTAAGTGGAATTTTGATTTTGCCTTTGTAAGGACATGGCACATGTAACTAAGGATTTTTAAAACTACAAATGAAGCATCTAATATAAATTGTACTTTCACTCCACCGTCTCAGAGTGTGGCTCAGTATCATTATGGAACATGCCAATTCCAATATAGCTCCTAAAACATTACTGTTCTTGGAAGCAAAGAGGATTACTTTTCCCTAAATATTTCTTTTAAAATTGATTTCTTTACTTGCCAATTGATGCTTTCCAAAGCAACGCGTTACTTATGCAGTCTGGGAGGACAGTGCGTGTTTCATTTCCAACAAGCCAAAAGGTCACAATGTGAAACTCCTCAATTTATTAAATGTTACTAGTCAAGAAGCAGATGAGAGGAAGGAAGAACATAGTACTTGGTACTGTATTCTACAGAAGTTTAGTTTTACGAAAACCTCGTGTAGCTCAGGAATACTGTGTTGCGTGACAGATGAATAAACTGAAATCAATGGGCAATCCGCAAAATGGTCACTTCTCTGTGAAGTTACAAAAACTTAGATTCAAATTCAAGATTAACAGGCCATCTTATTTAATTGAAATATAATTACTGAGTAAAATTATGTGGGCATTAATTTGAACTGTGAAATATTGTTTAGAATTTTCTGTTTTTCATGCGTGATTCATTTATTCACAGATGTTTGAGACAGAAGAATAATTTTACCCCTTTGAAATTTTTGGCGAGGCTTGATATAGGGATATATGAATAGTATAGACTTTGGTTATTATGAACAGTACTGTATTTTCATTTTAAAACTCCTATCCCTGGATGTCCGAGACTTTGATATATATGCAGAGCTTGAAAGTTTTAAGTGAATGAGTGAGTGAAAAATGGATGGAGGTTGTATTATGACGGGTCAAATTCTGAGTTGGCGATAAACAGGACATTTACTTCAGATACGTGTCTCCTCAGAGTACACTAGCAATATTAGAAAAGAGAATAAAAAAGGAAAATGTCATGGGAAAGATAAGTTTGCCCTGTTGACGAGCCTCTTAGGGTCCCCAGGAGTTGTGGCACATACCATTTCGTACATTGCTCATTCACAGGGACTCGGGTGGTTGGTTCTGGCAGTGTGCTCCCACTTTACGGATCGAGATGTGTCACTCCCCCACATGCTCCACAGCAGTCATTGGAATTTATAATTACTTACTGGGCTAATGTTTTTGAACTTACTTTCTCCTTGAATCCTAGATTACCAGTCTCTGAGCAGTAGGAAATGTGCCCATTTCCATCATTACCATAGTCTCAGCACACAGTACCTGATACGCCATAGCTTTTCAGCAGGTAAAAGCCAGAATCAATATATACAGTTATTTACTATAAAGAGTAGAAATAATGGAACAACCGATATGGACGTAAAGGCTTGGAGTTTTTATAAAAGGAACTAATGCAAATAGCCTGCAATCAGGATATGCCATGTGTCCTGAATTTTCTAGGAAGTCCATATGTTAAATTTTAGTAATTACCTAGTTATGTCTGAATTTTTCATTCAGGTAATGTACGTAATTGCAACTTGCTAACCATGAAAGGAAAAACGCATCTTGTAAGAACAGAAAAAGGAAGGATGCTGAAGTTGGTGCATGGGTGTCCTACCTCGGTTGTTGTCCTGGAAGATACGGTATTAAAATCCAGTGTAACAGCTGAAGAGATAGTAGAGCTGGGGGATTTAGCCTGTCCAAGAAAAAGAATCACTCTGATAAGATGTCAGAGCTGAGATGATGATCAGAGCTCGTGGTTTCCCTCTGATTTCATGGTGTTTGAGGAGAAAGGAAAAGGACATCCCAAGGGCGTCACCTTGCAGAGCTGGGGCCTGGGTCCATCTGGGACTCTCTCTCTGGCTTATAGCCACCTCCAAAGTCCTCCATAATAACGGTGTTCACAATGATTACTACGTCATTGGAAGAATGTTGAATTCTATTGCTTTTAAGAAAGAAGAATGTCATAGCATAGAGATTTCTCGTCAAAAAGTGAAAGATAAAATACTTCCTGTTATCAAAGACTCTCTTATCTAAGTCGATCCTGGGTAGCTAATGTGGGCTATCAGTTTAGAGATTATTTTCTTTTAAAAGCTATACTTGATTTATATTATCTTTGTATTTTTAAAATCTTCATCTTCTACCGGGAGGTCATTTATAAACAAAAACCTCATTGTTCTTATTCAGCAGAGATGTATTATCAGGTACTAGGGTGCGAAGTCGTGCCCCAAACAAATTTCAGTTAGTGACACTGATCTCATATATGATGGTGATCCCCTAAGTTGATATTGCCTACTGATGTGGAAGCCATTCTTAGTGTAAGTACACTCCATGATGTTAGCATCTTGTGGGATTAGGGGATTTTGTCATTATGTGTGCATCATACACCGCACACAAACTAAAGTAGCTCTGTTGTTACCAGGTGGTATAATCCTGGGGCTGACCATCATATATGTGACGTATTTCATTGAGTCAAATGTTATGTGGCTCCTGACTCTGGTTTCTATCTTTGAAGAGCTTACAGTCTAACACAGGAGAACAACACAAAGACAATTCAGGGTGTTTGTGCCGTGAAGGGACTCGGGTGGCATTCTGGGGACACCGTGAGGGTGACAGCTGTAGCCAAGGTCAAACACCGGATTTCATGGGTCTGAAATATAATTCATTATTACCATTTCTTGCCAGTGTATACTTAATATTGTAAGTGATGTTAACATTATATAATTAAGATGAAAAGTTACATGAAAAGAATTGAAATACCTGGCACATAGCTCTTAAAGAATTTTAAACTTTTCTCTTTTATAAACTCAGGTAATTACTCTGAGAGTTGGAATATTCCAGAATCTAAGAAATTATATTTCGGTGACTCAAAAAGAGGATTCCTTTTATAATCCAAACATATTCTAAATCTAAACAGGAATGATTAATCTTTTTTAACATGTCAAATGCGTTCAAAATTTTTTCAAAACATTCTTCAGTGGAGAATGTATTTGTTACTGCAGAGTGTATAGTTTTCATTATGACACACGTTTGTATTACTGTTGACTGAGTTCGCTCGTGATTGGTGTGAGCCTCCTGGCATTACAGTGAGAACCTTCAATGCAGACAGCGTGGAGCAGGGAATTGATAAGCACGCTCACACTGCAGCTACGGGGTATGATTCTTGGACCTCATTACTCTGTTCCAGTTTCAGTTGAAGCTTATTTTTTGGTTTTGTTTAAAGGAGAAAGCACAGACTGTTGCATAGGACAAAGAGTACATATATATAAATGTATTAATGAAATAATCAGGTTTATTTTTCTGCAGTTCTTCTTTACAGTGCTTGATGCTAAGTAAGCAAAATGGTATTGAAGTATAAAGTAGTGGAGATGGAAAATGCCTTTGCATTGCCAAGAATTTGCTAACCGGGTAGGTAGGATATCCTTTCTCTGCTGTTTTTGTGTTTGAGCAGACTGTCTTAGAGGATTCCATTTTTTCCCGAGCGCTGGCACTCGGCAGTCCTTTCACTTTATTTTCCCATCATTTATTTCTCCTGAGGTGTGAGCAGAACAAACTCCCGCGGCCTGCTCTACCTCCCTGCCCTTTCACTCGTCCATACCTATCTGCAGCATTTCCTTATCGGGCTCTGGCCCCACTCGGGATAATCCAATTGACTGTGTGTAAAAATTTTGTTAATTACGTCACCATAGTTAAGGTTTAGAAAATCTTAATGTGGATGCTTCTATGAGCCGCTCGAGATTATTTGTAACATTTTGTGTTTATGTGTATATGGAGGGGCGTGAGTATACAGCTTTCATCGATTTCTCAAAAGTGTCTGGGATACCAAAAATCAGAAAATAGTGGGAGCTGATTCCGAGATTTTCACCAATACCACCATATCTTCTTTAAAAGAAAAAAAAATTCTTTAAACTTTGATCCTCGAACAGCAGCAAACAATATAGTGATGTCTGATTTATTTGGGCACATAAAAATTTTAGGGTATTCATGTTTATCCTATGGCTCTATTAGATACATACGCCAATTTTGAATGGTGAAACCAAAGTCACTAGGATCCTTTTATTTGAAGGCAATACAAGTCCTGTTTGTGACCCAAGTGGATGTGTATCACCTGTAGACAATAAACCCTAACTTCTGTCAGGAACATGTAAAAACTTGGTGGTCCGGTACATCCTAAAAATTATATCCAGGTTTTGAAGTGTTCGGATTACTAGCTTTCTTTTCATTAATCACCTCTGCCAGATGGACAGAGGAAACACATTTGATCACGTGTTGGGTGTAATTGCTCTAAGAGAACTGGCTTACTGTCTTTCCAGAGAATACTCAAACTGACTGGTCCAGAAAAGAAAATTAATGCAAAGAACTGAGCAAGAAAGTTGGGCCCAAATTATTGATAAGTAGAAGTAATTCACTTTTAATTCATCCCAGCATAAGTTCTTTCTTTCTATTTATCTTTTCTAAAACTGTCCAAAGGAATGGTGTGTGAAAAATGGGTATATCTCCTGGTGCTATAACAAGGAAGTAACATACATAGCTTCTGTGGTTTTTTTCAGTGTGTGTCTTTATTATTGTCTGTGCAAATTGTGGTTTAGCTTATTTTTACATATCGACTTAGTGTTTTTGTAGATGGTTTTCTTTTGCAAGACCAACCTTGGCTTAGTGAAGTACTTTTATTAGTATGCTAATGTTATGTTTTAAGGAAACTGCAAATTAAATATTAACTTGCTATCCAGGTACACCAATGGATTGGAGATAAGCACAGTTGTATCTTGAAAATTGAAGCTTTTTTTCCTTGAGATTCTAGGACCTACTGTTTTTAGAATCTCCATGATTAAGCAGTTTCATATAATTTAAATTTAGCGAACAAAGAACTCAAGCATGGTATTTTAATCAGGGGTTTGTTTGGTACTAGGCACACATAATTGAGTAAATATAGTTCTTGGAAAGGACACATTTAGGGCAATTTTATAATTTAAAGGTATCTATTCTGGTCAAAAAGTAAAAACTTCAATTCTTAATATATTTATCCCTTTTTAATCCTCTTCCTCATCTGCAGAGCCTCCCCTTGTTTTTAAATTTAATGTGCTGTGAACTAAAATGATTTACATCAATATAGCATTTTATTTATAGACAATCATTTAAAAGGAAAAGTCATAATGGGGATGGGTGAACAGAGAGAAACAGCAAAACATGGTATAAATTAGCAGAAAGAATTAATATTAAAGAAGAGCCAGTTGACGGAGGCTTCCTTGTATTTAATATTCTATCCTGTTGGTATTTTCGTAGATTGCTCTAGAAAGTCACTTAAAAATTTTGATATCACAAACATTTTTATATTGGTAATAATATGGGTATGTGTTATAGTTGTTTACTTCTGGTGAAGTTTTGACTTCCTTGTTGTATCTATCAGGAAAAGAGATACAGTCTGGGCTTTTAATAGTTTAACAAATTTATATTGAGCAATACATGACATGTAAAGGAATTTAATCAGCTGCAGAGCATGACAACAATTATAACATAAGAGAAGGCTTGCTTTTTCAACACAGTAAATGGGCTTGTCTTGGTTTATACCAGTGCCTCAACACAGAAATGAATAGATCCAAATTTTTAAGGCTTATCAATGAATATTTAACAATTGTTCTTGTAGGCCCATTTAAAAATAGTGATTTTGGATTCAAAAGTGTTTGCTAAGGATTTATCTCCACATGTGCCACATACACTCTCCGTTATTCACTGTAGTTTTATAGATTTTTAAAATACGAATGCATAATATTTTGACTCAGATTGCTCAAACTGTATTAAATTGTCATTTAAGGGTTTTAGGCTTTCCCTGTGATAATCGTTCATGTGAGGAACCTAGTTTTGTGCCTTCCGGATCACTGACAAGTGTCTCCCCCCCCACACAAACACACTTCCAGTCTTACTGTGTGCTTTTGTTCTTTGAGAATATGTCTATGAGAGAAGGCTCCTTGGCTTCTTAACCTCAGACTCTTTAATTCAATACATCATTTTCTCCCCAGACGTGCTAATAACTCAGGGTTTCTTCCATTAGAGAGCTGTTAGAGAGTAATTTTTTATTATTTTGGTAACATAATTGTTTTTATGCATATGCACATAAGCTACAAAGACATCATTTTTGTAAGTCAATCAGTCCTTGGGACTTGAGCCGTATTCGTGAGGCTCCTGGAGGAAGCAGGTTTTTGATTGGGAAATAATATCATAGTTACACGTGGGCCCTGAGTATCCTGTTTATGAAATTTAAATTTTTGCTGAGTAGGTTTTATATTAAGATCCCAGTATATTTACAGGTAGAAAATTGTGGCTTAATAATCTACAGATAGGTAAACCACCTTTTTGGGTAGAACTACTGAAAAAAAAAAAAAAAAAAAAACCTTTTTCTCCCCGTTGTGGATGTTTATTTCTCAGATGTCTAGCTTCAGATGTGAAGTTGTTTGTCCACTCATAAAATTTTCTTCAAAAAATATACTTCAAAATTTTCTTCCAGTTATATATACAGAGTCTTCCAAGAAATCTATACATCAGGAAAAGAAAAAAAAAGCTTGTATAAATGCTTTAATCTAAATTTATTGAGACATGAGATTAATACAAGTTACCTTTGGCCTCTACAAGAAGTGCTCAAGGTAGTGACCATTAACTGTCAGACATTTAGACATTTATTAGTATGACGAACTGCTGAAGTGTGTATATGTTCATCCTCATTCTCTCTCTCCCCCCCTTCTCTGCCTCTCTCCCTCTCTCTCCCTCTCTCTCCCTCTCTTTCCCTCTCTCTCCCTCTTTCTCCCTCTCTCTCCCTTTCTCTCCTTCTCTGTCTCCCACCCCCTCTTGGTCAGGCCATGCAAACACAATTTAATGGAATAAGCAAAATAATTTGTACATTTGTACCTTGAATAGAAATTTCTCCAGTATATTGAGCTGACGCTTTTTGAATATTAGCAGGTAACAGTGGCTTCAGAAGGGTAACATATGAAAAAAAAAAAAAAGAAGGGTAACATATGAAACGTTTTTGAATTTGTCCCTCTTCATGCTCTTAACTTGCATAATGAGTTTTATGTGTGTGAAATTTACACACGAAACTTGTGTGATTTTCCTATTCAGGATCTTGACTGGTTTTGGCGCTCGGTGGACACCAGCCATGTCTCAGGCTGGGGACTTCATGCACTGGCTGCCTGGCGCTGACTTGCCAAGTGCGCTAGATCCAAGCCTTGCTCACATTTTAAAAACAAGGAAATGACAGGTTTAGTGAGGTTAAGTAATTTGGCCAGAGTCAGGTGGTAAAGCCAAAATGTGACTCCAAAATTGAAACTTTACTTTTCAGATTTCTGATGAGAAACCTCTTTATTTGAAGTGTTATTCTTCACATCGTTTCAAGTATTGTTGTTAGAGAGCTGGCTGGTGCCTTCCCAGGGATGGGGCAGACCTCCAAGCTGCAGATGAGTTTTGAGGACATTTGTTGTTTGCCAGTGATGGGCTACGGAGAGACCTCTGACCACGTGGCCCTGCCCTTCCTGGGAGGGGGGCTAAGATGCCGACTGGGTGCTGTGGCGGGTTGCTGGCATTGTTCCGGTGTCCAGAAACCGGGGGGGCACAGCCTGGGAGATGCAGGAGAGCCCTCCCCTTGATAAGCTAGCTGGATTGAAATTAAACAGGTGTAGATCTGGGAAAGCATTGGGATGAGAGCAGGGTGGGATTCTCTGGGCAGGAGAGAGAGAATAAGCGAAGACTGAAAAAGATGTAACAAAATGGCGTGATAAATGCAGGGCCTCCAGGTCTGTTGATGTGTTCTGTCACGCACATTTTCCTTGAAGCATTCTAGTCCATAAAGTAAGCAAGGAGGATGATACAGTTTTCCCTGAGACTTCGGATTTCTGACACACTTCACTTTCCCAGGATGTATGTGGACTGCACCATGAGAATTCTTGATAAATATCCTACTGGAAATTTCAAGAAGGGTGAGGGCAAGGAGAATCCATACTATAGACCGGAGGTGCTGCAGTGGGGTGTTTGTATCATCAAAAGCTCTAAAAGCTGCACCATCACTGTTATAGACCAATTTTCGTCAATGAGAACAGTTCATTTTATACCTTTAAAAGTTATATAAACAACTGGTAATTTAATTTTCTCAATTTCTTTAAAAAAAAAAACAATCCCAAACTTCACCGAAATAATGTAGTGATGGGAAGGGGAATGGGAAAAAAAGAAGCATCAAGATATATCGTGTACAGGTACAAATCCCCTATGATGAATGTTGCCACTAATGGTACATCTAAAATGTACCATTAAAATAAAATAAATTTTTAAAAAATGTAGTGATATTAGTTGTGTGATGGGGCTATTTATTTTTAAAATAAAAGCATAAACTTGGCCTAAAATCATCATTTATTTCTTGATTTCCATTGCTCATTTGGAAGGTAATATTTCTGGTCTTATTTCCCTTTTGTCCTACATACAAGATACCTTTAATTGTAGACCTGTAAAAGGACAATATTCTTGATTAAGATGAATCTCAATTATTTGTTACTGGATGTGGAGCAATTTTGTGATACTTTTCATAAAAATACTTATATGAAATTCATTTCTTTTGGACATATTTTGTGCTCCAGTGGCACTGAAAAAAATCTGTTTTTTATTATAATTATTAACTTTCTATTATTGTCTTGTATCAGGAACTTGTTTTAGAATACCCAGCATGGATCTAAAAAAATACGCTTGGCAGTTACGTATCCTACAAAATAATATAATTTGTTATGTAATACAAGCCTTCAGAAAATGTATTTCTTCACTCCCCACCCCCAATTGTTTCTCATGGGTTGAGTGACTATTCGTAAGGTTGTGTAGGTTTAAAATATTTTTTACATGTTTATATGTATGATTATTTTAGGAGCTGTGGTTTATGTAATCACAAAAGTGACTCTGACCTGTAAAACAATAAAATATTGGCAAAACATGTATGGTCAGTAAAAAGAGTGATATTAGATCCTCTGAGTTGACTCCTCACCAGACATTAAATTGTTCCAGCAGCAGCCGTGGTCTTTTCTTACCGGACTACAACTACAGGAACAGTATACGTGTGCCTTAAAAGTAGGCCTAAGTTTTCATCCTCTAAAAGAAAAACCCTTGAAGCAGGCCTGACGGCACATGCCTGTAGCATCAGCAGTCTGGGGACTTGAGACAGAAGGGATTGCAAGTTGGAGAACAGCCGGAGCAACTTAGAGACTTAGCATAAATGAATAAAAATAAAAATGAAACCCTTGAAAATGTGAAATTTCAATTTTTGCTTCCATTCTTCTGTATTTGTCTATTTTAAGTCAAAGTAGTTTAATTTTGTATGGGTTGTCTTTTTGTAATCACTTTTGTTTATCGTATCTCACCCACACCTATAATCCCTTTTGGGAGACTGAGGCAGGAAGATCACTAGTTCAGGTCACACCTAGGCGAGTTACTAAGACCCTGCCTCAAAATAAAAAAGGGTTGAGGATGCAACCCAGTGCTAGAATGTCCCTGGGTTTGATCCCTAGTACCAAACCTCGCAATTACATTATTATATACTTCAGAAAAAAGTATATTATATATATATATATATATATATATATATATATATATATATACACACACACACACACACACACACATACCTATCTTTTGTTGATATGGTCGAAGAATCTGTTATTATTAGATAAGTTTTTATAGTAATTTTAATAAACTAGGTTCAGCGTAGACTTTTTGGATTTAAACATTAAAATGAATAAAAATACATCAGTACTTGAGTATTATCAAAATTTTTTAAGTGATATAACTAGGTTTTATATTGTAACCCTGCTTACAAAGCAGGATTTACATGTTTAAAAAGTATATCTAGATTAATC
Source organism: Hystrix cristata (assembly GCA_004026905.1). NCBI lineage: Eukaryota > Metazoa > Chordata > Mammalia > Rodentia > Hystricidae > Hystrix > Hystrix cristata. Next base: position 48,217 of record PVJO010001803.1, on the reverse strand, counting down.
ATAATTTAGGGGCATTTTGAGATCATATCTACTCATGTAGGCAGAAAAATAAGATTCTTCTAGTTTTATAAATATTCATACATTGCACTAAAGTACTACTTCACCTCTTTGCTCTCTATAATCTATGTAGTTTATGAGTTTTTTTAAGTGTTGAGATCTGATTTGTCACCTCTGGGTGTTCTCATAAATGTTTGTGCATTCATTGTTTGACTTCATATTTTGTATTGCTTTAGAAAATGTGTTCAGTAACTTGTTAGCTACATTACATTTATGTAACAATATTTTTTAGGGGTTTGCATTGCAAGTTTATTATTTAGATTATTTTACATCTCTCTACTTAAGAAAATAAAAAGAACATAGTTTAACATTCCCAAGATACATATTAAAATGTGATTTTATCAAAAATCTGTAGTTTCCTCTCTGCTGAATCTCATTGTAGAGGGAGCCTGTTGCTATTTAATCTCAAACATGATTGATTTTAGGAAGAAGATAAGTAGAGCTCTCTGACTGGATGCATGCACTGTTTGATCTTTCTTTAATGGTGTGCTGCTGCCAAGAGGGAGGGACACTCGCTGTGATGTTGGGGTGGGGCCTTGCGTTTCCATCGGAGCAACGGCCCACCGTGCATCACCCTGCGATTTGCGGCTCCTGACCGAGTGTGGTCTCAGATACCAGGCTAGATGAACAGGATATACACTGGTGTGGTTGTGTAGAGTGAAGATTTAGTATTTTAATTTAATGCAGAAAAGAGAAAACAAATAATCTGAGTAACTTCAAAAATAAAACACCCTGTAAATTTCACCTTACAAATGACTTTTTCTCAGAATGACTTCTGAAGACCGAGAGAAAAATCCCGACTATTTGCAGATGTTTCATTGCTGGAAAGTTGGTAGGACACTGTCCTTTCAGGGCTGATACTGCAAAATACATCCTCTTATTTAAGGAAGTCTCACAAATAACAGATCTGATTTCTCTGCCCTGCCCTTCCAGCAGGTCAGGAAGTTGAATAACTTATCTTCCCATTAGTTATTTGAAGAGAAAGGTTTCCAATTGCCTTATTTTTCATCCACACACTCATTTAAGTCCCGAGTTTAGATGCTAAGGAAACACCTGTGACGAGATTCACTTAGCCAACGATTGAGAGCAGAGTGCAGTCCGAATCCTGAGAAGGCCTCCGTGGCACGATCTGTCACCTGCGACTTCTGATGTCACCTCTGCATGGCATATGTCGCCCTTCATGACTGAGGAAATCCATACTCGCAGTTTGTCACTGTCGCTCCATTTATTTTCTCTTATATTTAAGCATTTGCAGAGCACCTGCCAACTTCCTGGGAGGGCTCCGGGTGCAAAGAGAACACGATGGTGCCCCTGCCCTGATCCGGGGGTGTTCACGGCCAAGCCGAGGTTGTGGTTGGTAGGCCCTGGCACCAGGAGTTTGGATGAGGCGCTTTGAACTAAGAAACAGGTTGGGACCTCCACTTGAAAGGTCAAGTGATAGATGTTCCTAGAAAGAAACATCTAGAAAGAAAGAGAGGCAAATTGCATGTTAGAAAAGGTCCGTCAGCCTAAAAAGTATAGTATTAGTGTTAGCGTAAAATTAACGTTATTTTTGGAGTGACTCTTATTTTATTGAACACCACTGATCCTGTGCGCCTTGATACCCGTGCAGCGGTGGTCTCTTATCCTTTTTGTACCCGCAGCATCTTCCCAGGACCGTGGCACATGACTGAATGAATAACAGAGCAAACAAATCAACTGGCAGTGACGAACTCTGAGTACAGATTTCCTCAGCCACTTTGGCACCCACAGATGTGCACAATATAGTTTATTTTTGTATAAAAAAGCAATAACACACAAAGAACAATAGAAGCATAGAAGCATATTTTGTGCCAAGTTTAAGACTGTTATTAATTTATCTCATTAAACATTTATTAAACTGATAAAACTTGTTTCCTGCCCTTGAGTCCACAGCCATTCAAGACACCTGTGACAGGTGCAGGCTTCTGAAGCTGGCTGTCCACCGTGCTGGTGGGAGTGAGTGTGCTCCAGAGATGGGGACCATGGGAGGCTTTGCGAAGCAAAGACTACACCCATTTACATTTGTGTTTTACATAGTTTGTGATGATGACTTTAGAAAAGGATTTGAGGGATCCATTAGGAAACAGTCCAGTAGTCTGAGAAAATAATATGGCATGAGCTCATGTGTAGTTTGGAAATTCAGCTCAAAAATTAAAACAGCTTCTTAAAGATATGTTTAGACCTTTGAGCTTTTTCAATTAATATGTTTGTGCCAGTTACTTGAAACATTAAGTAAAGCATCTAAAGTGGTATTATCTTTCCAGCTACATACAGTTTAAAAATCTTACTCATTAGTTGCAACCCTGACACCTAAGATTTCCTGGAAAGTCCCATTTTCAGTAGCAGAAAGTCATCAATACAGATAATTTCAAAAGTGTCAGCATGTAAGGAACTAACCCTGGAGTCAAACAGACCTTCATCCATACCTTGTAATTGTGTTCCTTAGCTTGGGCAATTAAATCTTTCTCAATCTCAATATTCTCATCTATAAAATGGGAATAATGTTTGATTCCTTGGCTATCAAGTGAGGATAAGTGTGACAATGGCCATAAAACATCTAATCCAACAGTAATTTACATTCTAAGCAGTAGTGAGCATTTGTTTTCATTTATGATAAGGCACTTGTCTTTCAGGAAGGAAAACTATATTGTAATTTGGGGCCCTTTGGTTTATATTGCCACTTGTGTAATAGGACCCTTGTTTGTATATTTCCTCAATTTTATGTTTATCTGTCTTTTCTTGTTCCTCCAAATGTTTTCCCTCAGCCTCATAATGTTATCTTGGGAGCAGTATACTGTAGTGTTATTTGGTACCAACAATATAGACTGTAAACCTTTCTTTTACATTTTTCTGGGGATTCAAAGTAATTTAGCAAATAGTGAAAAATTGATGGGAAACGGAAGTCATGAAATTAACTAAGATATTGCTTATTATACATTAACATCAACAACAGGAAATCAGACGTGTTATAAACACTAAGGAGAGTGGTCATTATGAACTCTTTTTCCCCAGAGCTTTCACAGAAGGGAGATGATTCACATTAAACAGATTTGTTTGGCTCTCGGATGACAGAACATTGTTGTAGGCATTCGCAGTCCCTTTTGTAGAACCCTTTGTGAGGCTGCCCTGAAGAAGATAAGGCATTCATGATATGTCTTCCATCCTCTGAGTACAATTTCTATTCTTTAAGGCCTGTTTTCTAGCTGACCTCAAGAGTATTTCCAGCAGGCAAGATAATGAGCTGTCCCTGGAAAGGTGGTTCTTCTCAGACTCATATTATAGTGCAAGAGAAACATAATGAAACCAGAAAATGATACCAAGACACCCAAATAAAAAGATCATTGACCAGGAGGGACTCTTGTGTGACAGAATACTTGAAATGCCAGAAACTTGAAAGCTTATTTTGCACAGTATTTAATAATATTTTCAACAGCAAGAGATGGCACAGTCTATGTATTGACCAGCTTTCCCAGGACAAAATACCTTACACGGAGACTTTAAAGAAGATGGCTTATTTGGTTCATGGTTTTAGAGGTGTGAGTCCATAATGGGCTGGTTCCATTGTGTGTCTGGGGTGGGGCAGAACATCATGGTAGAAGGGCATGGTGGAGCAAACCTGCTCACTTCATGGCGAGCAGGAAGCAAAGAACAGGAGAAGAACATGAGAGAAGCACTGGAGGCCAGATATATTCCTCAGGGTCACACTCCATGACCCACCTGGGCACACCCAGAGGTGGCATTTTCAAACCAATCAAGTTAACAGTCACAGTTAACAATCATGGTCTGAAATACTTTTTCAGAAGTTTTACTCATACATGTTTGCAGTACATAATGATTACATTCATCATGGGAATTTGATACCTGTACATAACACATTAATTCTTTTTATTTTCCCTCCTCCTCAAAGCCCTTCACCCTCCCTCCATCTCTTGGTCCCCTTCTCATTTCCAAAAGATCTATCTCCAAGTTTCCTATTAGCCTTTTTTATTTCCCTCTTTCAATTATTTGTATTTTCTCTGTCAGATTTTGGGTTAATAGGACAGATTGCTTCCGGATCCCTTGAAGTTGTTACCACTTTTGTGAAACAAATGGATACATTAATATAGTGCATGCTTAGTTGTTCCTTTTTCTTTCTAGGGTTATTTTCTTTGTGCTCAGCAATACTACTTTTCAGCAAAAATAGAGTAACATTTAAGTTAACCTTAAGACTTGTAAATAGTTGAAAAGTCAGATGGAAGAAGGGAGGGAGTTCTTTTAAGCAGTGAAAATAGATGTAACAAAATGTCTGTAGTAAAACCTGTGCCCTTTTGATAAGCTCAAGAAACAAGTATCGGGTTCCTTGGATTGTTTTACATTTGAAGAAGCAAATTAGAGAATGAGACCAAACGCTCTGTAAGTGGTGGGATGGGATATTAAAGCCCTTACAAGTAGACATGAACACTTAGCCCTGCAATTAGGGCGTTATCTATTACCCAGACAAAGAACCCTCTAAACCTCATTTACAACCAAGTACAAAAACTAGAGTCCTGTAATGATGACCCTGGGAAGGTCTAATTACATGTGTTTCATGTCTTAGAAGAAGGCAGAGAGATTTTTCTTTGGTAAAAATAAAAGTTTGGGCATGTACATGCATAAAATTCCTGAATGTGGAAAGTTTACTTGCATCCATTTAACTAATATTTTCAGAGTATCTCCTATGCTCTGGGTATTTTTCTGGGTGCTGAGGATATTTTAGTAAGATAGAATTCCTGCTCCGTGAGCTGTCTGGATGGATCAGACCTAAGTCACATAGTGTGCATTGCCACCACGGTAGATGCCGCTCTGAGAGTCCAGGGCACGCTGTAACATCCGGTTTGTGGGTGATAGCCTGGCCAGGAGAGAGAATTTAGGTCCCCACCCAACAAAGTGATTTGGGCTCATTCAAGCCGAGGGTAGCTCGAGGCTCGGCTTTGCCGAGCTGAGCTCTGCAGGCTCCATTCTTTCTGAAATTCTCCAGAGAGAAGGGCAGCCGCTGTTCCATTTCTCTTCTCTGTAGAAGATTCAGAGGTGGGAAATAATGTGAAGGAGAAGTGCGCAGTGCCTCAAGAATTTATCATCCTGATAAAGGCACGTAGATACTTTGCAGCCTGTGCAATATGTTACTTTTTCTTTTATTTTGTTTGTTTTGTTTTTTTTCCCGTCTGTAAAATAGGCCCAGCATGTGACCTAACTTAGGAGTCTGTCGCGATCCTCAGATGAAGCCGTCGGTGTGAATGGCTTGATGATGCGCGGTTGGTATTCGTAAGCTGTGTGAGCCGTTGCTGGTGCAGTGCGGACGGCGATGATACTCCGCTGTCTCGGCTTCCTGCCCTCATTCTCCTGTGACAGTGATGCCCCCAATTTTCGCATGGCTCTAGTTCAGGATCTTCCATTAATTTCTGTTGTCCTTCAAATAAACTCCCACTATGCTTCACTGCGTCCATGGAGGTCACTTCTCTGCCTCCTTTCCAGGTGTCTCCCACTTGTCTCTTCCTTTCAGCTCTCCTGGCTTTCCTTCGCTTCTCACACACACGTCTTCCTACGGTGTCCCTTTGTTAGCTGAGTTCTTTGTGTTCCTTAGACAATTTGGGTAGACCGGGCTCTCACTGTCCTTGGCCTAAATCTCTCAGATTCTTACGTCTCCCAGTTTGAAAATTCTCGTGTTCAGTCGTCTCCACTGGACTGTTAGCTGCAGGAAGGCAGGAACTAGGTCCTTCTTTGTTCTGCTCTGTGTGTAGTGGGCACTAAAGCACCAGACCTGTAGTCCACACTTCTTGAAGACTTTGGAAACGAATGAATGAACATGTCCAAGAATATCCATGGTACTGTGGGCCCCAAGTGTCATTAACCTTTGCCCGGTACCTATATTGGCTTTGGGACATCCTGGCCGCTCCCGACTACCTAATGATGGGAACCTTCCCAACTAGGTGGGCGTTGCTTATTTTGAACTAGTTATTAAAAAGCTGATTCACTGTATAAATTATGTCTTTTGTAAGAAAGTGATTGTACACTATTTAAAATGCTTTAGCATGATCTCTTGCCCCAAAAAACCGTGTAAGATAGATTGTAGTATTCTAAATACTCTGTGTTAACTTAGTGTTGAATTCGATTATTAGTTGCCTTGTAAATTTTATTTTCTATTGAAAGACAACAATGTGTATGTGTGTGTATATATATATTCACACACACACACACACGCACATTTATTTCACTCTTGCCAATTTTTGTCTACAACTGAGAGAAATAAAACAAGTGTCAATTTTTCATTTTCTTTCCTATGTGGGTCTTTGTATATACGTTCATATACATGGGCATATGTGTCCGTATTGTCTGTTTCTCCCTAAGGGGGGATGGAAGAAAGGAAAAGTGATCTAACTATGAAACATCCAGTGTTTTCCATTAGTCCTCATTTGTTACACATTTCTACTTCTAAATTACTTCTAAACTACAGAATCTGGCAAGCCTCCTTGGGAGGCATTTGAGGATAACTTCTATCTGGAATCCAGCCATGTACAGTATTTGAAAGCAAAGAACTAAATGAAGAAAAGTGAGATTATTTTATTGGATATTTAAAAGTTTGGGAAAGAACAATTAAAATTAAAAAGGAATCTTTCCTTGGTGCATTCTTCGAGAATATCAGGTTTTCTCAACCTTGAATTTTGTGTGTTTGAAAACTGCCATGAATTTGTTTGTGCTTAATCCTTCGCTAGACAGTGGAAAGTAACTAGACAGAATAGCTAATGCTAGATGGCCTTGGAACGATGTTAAACGGAATAGGAGAATTTAATGAGTTAATGGCTCTTCTTTACACTCTGAGGTTCAGATTCAAATGAAACCAAGAAACAAGTCTTAATCATACATGCTATTCTAGGCTATTCTGGGCCATTTCTCAAGAGAACCATATTTCATCATCTAGGTTTTAGAACTTCTAAAAACCTCTTACTAATGTTAAGCATGTTGAGTAATAGTAGAAATGCTGACCTCACACTAATGACTGAGAGGCAGTGGAAAAATGATGGGTTTTGGAGGCAGGCAGATGCGATCCTCTGTACCACCTGGCCGTGGGCTGCCTGCTCTCCAGCTCCTGCTGTAGCACCTAACATTTGTCGAGTGCCGACTAGATACCAAGCGCCATGCTAGGTGGTTTAGTTACAGTACCTCATTTAGCTCAGACGACACTAGTGATATCTCTGCTTTATAAATTGCAGAGGTTGGGTGACTTGCCAAGTTTGCATAGTTCCCAGCAGAGTTGGAGCTGTAGTCCTGGCGTCTGGCATTAAAGCTCAGTCTTTTGCAAGCATTTCTTGCCCTGATGTTTTTAATTTGAGTTAGTAGGTTTGTCGTTACTTCTAATTCCAGGACTTCACTATGTCACATGTAACTCCAATAGTCTAATTAAACAGAATGTAAAGATATGTTTGAGTATTTTCAGGAGGTTTAAACTAGTTTTTAATATTTCTGAGAATTTAAACCTACAAGTGGCCATTCGTGGTGTGTGTGTGGGTGTGCATGTGCGTGTGTGTGTATTTGTAGTATGGGAACTTGAACCCAGCTCCTTGTGCATTGTAAGGTTGTGCCCTGTGGCTGAGCTAGACTCCAGCCCCTATTTGTGTTACTTTAAGACATAAATTGGGGGGACGTTTCTTTTTCAGTTAGAGTAGTCAATCCTAGAAAAAGAATAAGGTTTTTAGAACTGTTCTTTGTGATGTTTTGAGTAAGACATGGGTCTGTTGTCCTTTTACTAGATACAGCTGATGCCTTCGCTGGCAAGCAGCAATTAATTTAAAGCTTTATCAGGAATTGTCAGCACCTTCAGTTCTGCGCACGACTCTTGGGTCTCGGCAGACAGCAGTGAGAACAACCTCACAAACCTTTCAGTGACCCAGGTCCCCTTTGCAGCCTGTCTTTTTACGGAGCACTCTTAATCTAATCCCAAAATTCTAAATTTCCTGAAGACCTGAAACAGTACTTATATTTTCTTTTTCCTTTATTTTTTTGGGGTGGAGTGCCTGCATTTATATTACTAAGTAACTTTTACTCCTTAATCTAATTTTAATTGTTCTCATATATCTTTAAAGTGATTCTTAGGGGGGGATTTTATTTCTCATTCATAGGGAGTTTGAGTCCTGGTTTCTGAAAGTTTAACTTGGAGTTGAATACAGATGAAATGAGCGATCCAGGCTTTCCACCATCCATCCCCACCTCAGATTATGAAGATTGCAAAAAGGGAAGCTGACAGATACCGGGGACCAAAAGTGTGCCGGTCAGGGTGGGTGTCCCAGCAAGCAGGGTGACCAGCATCCTAACCCCTTTCCTCTTGGAGCTCAGGTACATTAAAGGAAAAAAGTAAAAAACACGCCACTCACTGCCAGGTGGTTGAATTAGTGAGAGCTCCGCCTGATGTAAAGGTTAAACTCCAGGAAGGCCAAATAATTGAACTCGAGCTGAAACGACAAGAACTAGTGGAATGGAGGGAAGGTGGTAGGAGAATCGGAAGTTGCCCACAAGAGTAAGTAGAGTCACACATCAGTTTTTGCCTGTCTTGTGGGAGTCAAGATGGTGAGTATGCGCCCTTGACGTGTAGTTTTCAGCATGTGAGCTGCTTACTTACCTTTCCCAATTGAGATTAAAGAAAAAGATGCCACAGTATGTGATTCACTAATTACCACAGGTCAGGTGAATTCTAGTCTGTATCCAACTACCATATTAGTCTCCAAAATAGATTCTGTTTTTCAGAGAATCAACTAAAAATCTACCCTTGTCTTTAATGAACTAAAAAGGAACATTGCTTTATATCTGAAGTAGTTAGATTAGTAATGGATCCACTCCAGGTACTTTGAAGTTTCTCAAACCTGGTAAGAGATGACAATTAGACTTACAGCTAAAGTAATTTACAGTTAAAAAAAAAAACCAGATCAAACGACTGAAACAATATTTCTGTAAAAATTATTCTGTTACTTAAAAATGGGTGAGATTTAGAAATAAGATAAAGTTTTTCACAGCGCTTTAATGCTACAGCACAGTAATTGTATGTGTCAATAATAAAGGCGTAGCAGGGATTAGAAGTTTTAGTCACCACTAATAGCAGTTTAAAAAAAATCCCCACAGCAGGTTTAGATATGTGGGGAAGGATTATAGTAAGAGCACAGCTTAGCTCAGAATGGACTTATTGCGGATCTGCCAACGAGGGCCTTGTCTGATAAGAAATGCAGGCGTGTTCTCAGGGTTGGTTTACTGAGTGCCCCTGATACCTGTCAGAGTACACATGTGGCAGCCCCAGGGGAGAAATTTCTGCTGTGAGTTTAACATTCAATCTGTTGCTAGGTGGTGCTTGTAGGTAGCTTTTCTGTTAAAGAAATAACTGAATGGATTTCCCCATACGCCTTTCCCCCCTCACCTCCTTTTCTCTGTTTCCTGTAAAATGCCTCTGATCTCAGTCGGTCATGACTCTTTAGGAAATGTTTTATCTGGTATACCCTGGAGTCTTCGTCCTTGAGCTTCTAAAAGCTGAACCCGTAGCCATTCAAAATGACATAGGACATGCAGGTTTTCTTCATTTTAATGGTTAGTTTATTTGAAATTTTAATTTCTGGAGTCAAAAAATAAAGTGAAAAGAGCCGCATGGAATGTCTTTTAGTTTCTTGACCCAGCTCTTCCCCTTCTAGTTATCTTCCCAAAAGAGTTAAAGACATCATACCACAGTGACGTGTGCACACCCATGTTTATAGTAGCACAATTCATAACAGCTAAATCTTGGAAACAGCCCATATGTCCATCAGTAGATAAATGGATAAAAACTTGGTATGTATAAAATGGAGTACTACTCTACAATAAAAAAGGATAAATTTGAGTCATCTGTAGGAGAATGATTTACCTTGAGACCATAATATTAAGTGAAGTAACTCAGACACACAAGTTTAAATATTTCATGGTTTCTCTTATATGAAAAACACATATTCTGCCCCCTTCTCTCTCTCTCTCTCCCCCTCTCTCTCCCCCCACAACCCCTCTTTCCATATATATATATATATATATATATATATATATATATGGGGTTCTTTAGGGTTGGGGAGGTGGGGTCAGACCGGCATGATTGGACTTGAATTTCTGCCTGTGCCGTACAGATGTGTCTTCAGGCCACTGCGTTTGTCACGTACCCTCCTGCTGCCTTGTGAGGAGACCAGGGTCGCCTGCCGTGTGCTGTTGGGATAGCTTTCCTCCTGTGTTTTAGCTCCCTGCCCCTGATGCCGACTTGAGTTCGGATGCCTGATTTTCATGTGACTAAACGAATGCTAGTTACGTTATGAAAAAGCTTTTACACCACTAGCCAAGTACATCGTAAGATACTCTCGTCCCTACTATTTTAAGATAAAAATATTTGGATTTTTCTTTTTTAAAATAGCACTGATTTTTGAAAACATTATTTCATATTTGGCCCTGACCTATCCCCTTTCTAGTGATTACACTGAATATAATACTTTAGTATACCAGATGCTCGGATTTAGGGAGACCAGACCTGCTTAATTTGTCATTTAACCGTTCTCCATTAATTGGACATTAAATATGGTAGTGCAGCACAGAGGAACAAGTTCACAGGTGTATTTTTCTTCTAACGTAGTTATTAACACTATGGGAACAACTCGGATTTCTAAAGGAAAAGTGACTTCGGGAGGCTACGTTACAGTTTTGTCATTCCCTGTAGTAAGGGACGCCTGCCTTTTTGAGAAAAAAAAGTTTGTTTCTAATAACAGTAATACAAGAACAATATATTGTGCCCACTCTGTGCCTGTGTACTTTACAGAGAGCATTTAATCCTTTTACTAGTATGTTAGGGCAGTTCTCTGACAATCCCAGCACCACAGTGGTAGCAGGGGTGGGGTGAGTTATGCACATTTTAGAAAACATACTGAATAATCGCCACGCTGATGCAAAATCCAAGATATGAATCTAGACTTTTCTGTCTTCGTAAGCTCTTAACTACCACATGATGCCACTTTTCCAAAATTGCAAGAACTACTCTTCCTTCTCCTTCCTTGCCCCCAAAAACAGAAACAGAAAATGACATCCCATTTTGTGTACTGAAATCACTGCATTGTGAGTGTTAGTGAGAATACTGATATTCTTTGCCTGAAATGTTAGTTTAATTGTGGTTGTGTATCATATATATGTGCCCATCCAAAGGAGCATTTTTAACATTGATTTACCTTTCAGTGGTTAAAAGATAGTCAAACCTAAATATTTAGCCCATGATGAATCCAAAACCAAAGTTTTCCAGACCAAATTACATCTTTTAACATAATAAATAATGTTTAAATTTACCAGCAGCAAATCCTACTTTTAAATATATTTGAAACCTGTAAGACATTCTTAAAAAAAAAAACACCCTTTTCTTCCTAATGTTTCTAATTTGTAGTCCACATGTTTAAAATCTGGCAAGTCCACACTAGACCGTAACTTCTGCAATCAGATGAGTTATCCTGAAAATCAGGAATTGGAAAAATAATCAGCAGTGGAACACATGAACCAGAAATCTACGTGACTTCGGTTGAAAAGGAAAGACTATTCTAAGCACATGTTCATTTTGTATTTTGTTTCATTTTAAAAGTAATAGAACCAAAAATAGAAAAAAATAGTAAGAGTCAGTGTTTCTTCTTTCCATATCATGGAAAAAGAAGAAAGAGCAGCTATTAGTATTTTGACATATTTCCTCACAGCCTTTTTTCCCCCTGAGTGCTTTAAAGCAACGACAGTGTATATGTCATCATACTTCGGTGTATTTTTGTGTTCTGTCTTTTCCCCATAGCATTGTATTATAAAACCTTCTTCAGCATAATTATAACATTTTCATACCATTTTAATGGTTGGGTAATACTAACATGATTCTCAATGCACCAACTAGGACATGAGAGACATTTATACTGTATTTTTTTTTAAATTTGAGAGACGCTGCCACATCAGGCTAAGGGAAGGGACATTGCATGTTTGAATGGCAGCTTCTCCCAGGGCCTCGCAAAGATTCCACAGTGTGGGCTGGGGACAGTACTGTGGAGGTCCCCCAGGGACAGTTTCCAGATCCTCAGCACTAGTGTGCCAGTATCCAAACCACCATGATCTTCCAGTGTTTGGTGACTCTGTCTCTTGAGTGCCCTGGTGGGCATGAGAATCCCATCAGGTCCTCTAGAACTGGGGCTCTGCCTACATAGGCCCGTGGTGTGGCCGTTTCCCTGGGCGTGCCACACACACACTGACCGGCCCGCCCTGGTCTTAGCTCGGCCAGCTGCCGTCATCCTAAAGCTCTCAAATGGGTGCTTCCTCTTCGCTTCCCACCCATCAGCATTTGTGGCCTGTTCCTCTGTAGGAGCCCAGGCTTCTAGAGGGTGTCAGGGACTTGGGTTGTAAGTGATACCTCCTTGGACTCTCTGAGACACCATCATTGTGGCAAGAGAAGGATAAACCATTCCAGGACCCTGAGGGGTAAGGGAATAGAGGAAGGGCCGCAGAACAAAAATCGTTTACCTCCCATGTTACCTTGTATGTTACTCGTATGTTACCTGGGGTAGTAGTATGTTGCATGCCACTACCCCAGGTATCCCTGGATATGCTAACCGTTCCCTGTTCTCATCATACCTGTTTTTCACTGTCTTCAGTGTTGTAAGTAAACACTGCAAGGAACATTTTTATACATAAACTTTTTCTCTCTGGTTTCCCTAGTGTAAATTATGAAAAGCAGGTTGTGCAGTGTTTTCGAAATGACTTTTTAGAGACAGCCAAAATATTTTCTAATATGGGATTTGAAAGCTAACTAGAATATTCTGTGGGATAAGACTTCACAGTGAGTAGAGAAGGCTTTCAAAGTCTTTATCCTTTATGAACTTTTCTTATTTTTAATGGTGAGTATTGAAGCAGTTCTAATGACTCTTTTTAATGAATTTTCCTGGTTTAAGCAACCTTGCTGAGCATGCAGATCCTGGAGAGGAGATGCATTCTCAGAGGATGATTAAGTGGCTGCTCTTGTGTTCAGGCTGAACAGTGGATGACCACGCCTCTAGTTTGGCTTTCATAGGCTGGAACCCTGCTGTGCACATGGCCACAAGTTTTTTCTTTTTTTATTTATTACCACTAAAATCTCTTATTTGGTTACATATTAATTTGTGAGTTTTTTGTCTCACTTATTTTGGTTCAAATGCTTGTTAAATTAGCACCACACACACACACCACACACGCACGCACGCACGCACGCACGCACGCGCATACACACACACCCAGACCCGGGGAGCGGTCTTACTGCTACAGTTGCTAGCGTCCACTCCCCTTCCCCAGCCATGATGGGGAATAATCAGAATCACCTGGTTATGTGTTGAATTCTCTTACAGTCCTTCTGTGCACTGAGTCCTGACCCCTCGTACTCAGAATGTGACCTTATTTGGAAATAGTGTCCCAGCAGGTGTAACTAGTCAAGCTGAGGTCATACTGGAGTACAGCGGGCTCCTAATTCAGTATAACCAATGACCTTATACAAAGGAGATACTGAAATACAGATGTCCAGGCAAGAAGAGTGCCACGGGAAGAGGAAAGGACGATCCAGTGATGCAGGGGAAGCCGAGGAAGCTGCAGAGTGCAAGCCAAGCATCAGAAGCCAGGAGTGGAGCACGAGGGAGATTCTCCCTCAGGAGGATCCCCTCTGGCAGCATCTTGCGCCTAAGCTTGTAGCTTTCCAGGACTGTGAAACAACACATTTCTTTCTTTTTTTTTCTTTAAAATTTTTTATTATGTATGTTTGTGATACATAATAAATACATTCATCATGTGGAAATGGTACGTATACATACTGTATCTTTTAAATTATTTTAATTTTAAATTCTTTTATGAAAAAATAAAATTTCATGACAGAATAATAATAATAGTTTAATACACAGTATATCATAATGGTAGTTACTGAGTACAAGATTTAGACAGAAAAGACCCTTACAAAGAAAAACAAGGCAGATGATAATACAAAACTTCTCAATGAACAAAGAAACAGTGTAAATGAGTCAAATTAGCATATATGTTAAAATATTTTTGAAATAATGGAATAGAGAATTTGGGGAATTACTTCAACTTCTTTCTACTTCTTATTTCTCTCATGTTTAGCCATGTTTGTGTGTGTGTGTTTTGAGTTTCTCATGTAAGGAAACCTTGTGATATTTACGCTTGTGTCTCTTATTGCACTTAACATTATATTCTTAAATTGCATCCATTTACCTACAAATGCCTCAAGTTTATCTTGCTTTGTGTCAGAGTGTTACCCCATTGTGTATAAATATCACATTTTTCTTATCCATTCATCTTTTGATGGATACATATGCTGTTTCTAAGATCTAGCTATTATAAATTGTGCTTCTATAAGCATGGGTGTACATGTATTTCTGTAATATTATGACTTTGACTCTTTCGAGAAGATAAAGGAAGCGGGATAGCTGGGTCAAATGGAATTGCTATTTTTACTTTTTTGAGGAATCTTCACACAGATTTCCATAGTGTTTGTACTAGTTCATGTTCCCACCAAAAATGTAGAAGAGTGCCTTTTCCCTCACATCATCAACATTTGTTATTAGATTTTTCATTATTATTAGATTTGTTATTATTAGATAATACTTGTCATTAAATTTAACATAGGCAAATCAGTAAGTGTAATTCATCACATAAACAGGAGCAAAGATAAAACATTTGTTGTAATTGGATTTTTTTTGATGATAGCCATTCTTTCTGGGGTAAGATAGTATCTAATGTAGTTTCAATTTGCGTTTCTCTAATGGTCAATGATGTTGAACATTTTTTATGTATTCATTGTATTTCTTTTTCTGAGAAGTGTCTAATCATTTCAGTTGCCTGTTTTTTGATAGGGTCTTTTATTTTGAGGAGTCTAAATTCTTTGAGTTCTTCATATATTCTAGATGTTATGTTAGTCTTGTGTCCTAGGAATAGCTGACAACTTTTTTTTCCCATTTTGTTGGATGTTTCTCCACTTTCTTGGTTTCCTTGGTTGTGCAGGAGCTTTTTAATTTGATACGATCCCATTTGTTGAGTCTCAGTTTTACTTCTTGTGTCACTGGGGTTCTGTTCAGGAAGTCCTTGCCTACACCTGTGTTTTCAAGAGTTGTACCTGTTTTATCTTCTAGCAGATTAAGTGTTTCTGTTTTAACATTTAGATCTTTGGACCATTTTGATTTCAGCTTAGTACATGGTAAGATATATAGGTCTAGACTCAATCTTGTGCATGTGCATATCCAGTTTTCCCAGGACTATTTGTTTAAAAGGCTTTCCTCCAGTGTATGTTTTTGTCTCTTTCATCAAAAATCAATTATCTGTACATGCCTGGGGTTGTTTCTGCTTCCTGTATTCGTTTCCTTGATCTACATGCCTGTTTTGTGCCAGTACCATGCTGTTTTAATGACCATAGCTTTATAATATAACTTAAAATCTGGGATTGTGATGCAACCTGCCTTGTTTTTGTTAGCCAGGATTGCTTTTGCTATTTTGGGTCTGTTCTGGTTCAATATGAATTTTAAAATGGTTTTCTCTAGATCTGTCAGAAGTGCTATTAAGATTTTGACTGGAATTGCATTACATTTCTATCAGTTTTGGAAGTATAGCTACAGTGTTTTGATTATATTGGTCCTGCCTATCCAAGAATAGGGGATATTTTTCCATTTTCTGACATCCTTCTCAGTTTCCTTTTTCAGAGTGATGTAATTTTTATTGTAGAGATCTTTCACTTCGTTGGTTAGATTAATTCTTAATTTATTGATGCTATCAGCAGAGGTATTGTTTTGATGATTTCTTTTCCATTGAGTTCATTATCTGGTTAATATTTCTAGGAATCTTTTGGTGGACTTTTGTGGGTCATCTAAGTATAGGATCGTGTCATCTGCAAATACTGGTATTTTGACCTCATCTTTTACTATATGTATCCCTTTTATTTCTTTCTCTGGCCTGATTGCTCTGGCTAATTTTTCCAGGACTGTGTTGAACAGGAGTGGTGATAGTCAACATCATTGTCTTGCTCCTGATTTTAAAGAGAAAGCTTTCAGTTTTTCCCCATTTTATATGTTGTCAATAAGTTGGGCATAAGTGGCTTATATCAGATTAAGATAATGTTCATCTATACCTATTTTCATCAGAGTTTTTATTATGAATAAATGAGATTTTGCCAGAGAATTTTTCTGCATCTGTTGAGATGAGCATGTGATGTTTATCCTTGCTTCTGGTTACATGATGAACTACACTTACCAATTTGTGTATATTGAACCATCCTTGGATGCCTGGAAAGCCTGCTTGGTCATAGTGTATGATCTTGATGAGTTGTTGCATTTTGTTTGTCAGTCAATATGTCGTTAAAGATTTTTTGCATCAATGTGCATTACAGACATTGGCTGTAATTCTCTTTTATGGTTGGATCCTTGCCTGGTTTGTGGATCAGGTTAATGTTAGCTTCCAAGAAGGATTTTTGAACTACTCTTTCCCTCTTGATTTCATTAACACATTTATGGCACATATTTATATTTGTACATGCTGCTCCTGAGCACCTCTGAACCACTGATGGTAACATGCATGAGTTTCCCATTGGCCACATGGGACAGTCACGCATGTGGCACCAGTGGTACAAGCCACGTGATGGGACAATCACAGATGTGCCACTGGTGGTTCCAGCCAGTAGGAACATCTTAAAGAGTTTGAAGACTATTGATATTAGATTTTCCCTGAAGTTTCTTGTAGAGTTCAGCTGTGAATTCATCACATCCTGGGCTTTTCTTAATTGTTTTTATTAATGCTTCAATTTCATTGCCTGTTACTGGATTATTCAAGGTTTTTAAGTCATCTTGGTTCAGTTTTGGTAATTCGTATGTGTCCAGGAATCTCTCCATTTCTTTTGAGTTCTTCAGTTTTTTGGCATATATGTTTGTGAAGTAGTTGCCAGTAATTTTCTAGATTTCAGTGGTGTCCTTTGTGATTTCACCTTTTCATTTCTAATTGCATTGATTTGTGTCTTTTATTTCCTCTTTGATTGGTTGATTCTTTGTGTTGTCTTTTTAGTCTCTATGTCATTGATTTCTGCTCCAATATTTACAATTTCCTTTCTGTACAAGCTCTGGATTGGATTGTTCTGTTTTTCTGGGACCTTGAGATACATCATTAGGTTACTTATTTGGGCTCATTGTGCTTTTCTGATGTGGGATTTCACAGCTTTAAACTTCATCATAGGACTGGTTTCATTGTGTCCCATAAGTTGGTATGTTGTACTGGCATTATCATATAATTCTAGGAGCTGTCTTATTTCTTCCTTAATTTCCTCTGTGACACATTAATTATTCAAGAGTATATTAATTTCCATGCATTTTTATAGTTTCTGTGGTTCCTTTTGCTAGTCTAGTTTTCTTGCACTGTGATCTGGTAGTACACATGGTAAAATTTCAATTCTTTTGCATTTACTTAGTCTTGCTTTATTAGCTAGTGTGTGTTCTGTTTTGGAGAAAGTACCACGTACTGCTGAAAAGAATGTACATTCTGTTGTTAGGTGTAATGCTCTGTACATGTCTCTTAAATCCATTGGTTCAGTGTTGTGGTTCAACTCTGATATTTCTTTGTTGATTTTTTGTTTAGTTGATCTATCTGTGCTAGTGAGGTATTGAGGTCCCCCATTTAATTGTATTAATGTTTATACCTGATCGTTTAAATTTATTAGTATTTACTGTATGAAGTTGGATACACCATGGTTTGGTCTATATATGTTTATAATTGTTATCTTGTTGAATAATTTCATTAACCAATATGTAATGTCATTCTTCGCCTCTTTTGATCAGCTTTGGCTTGAAGTTCACTTTGTGTGAAAGTAGGAAAGCTACTTCTGTTTGTTTTCAGGTTCCTGTTGCATGGAATATTGTTTTCCATGCTTTGATTTTTAGTCAGTGAATTTTTTTGTGTGTTGTGTGTTTCTTGTATACAACATACTATTACATTTTGTCTCTTGATCCATTGTGCTAATCTGTGTTTTTTGTTTGGTGAATTGAGTTCATATCATTGATAGTTATAATTGATAGATACTGACTTATTTCTGTCATCATATTATTTTTCCTGTTGTGGTTTTGCTTTCTTTCCCTTCTACTTTTTAGTCCTATCTGATACATCCATTTTATTGGACTTTCTGGCATTGTTAGCTTCATTGTCTCTTTCTAAGGTATCCTTGAGAATGATTTTGGAGTGTTGGTCAGGAATTTCTTTAGGCACTTTTTATTGTGGAAATATTTTCTTTCTCCACCTATTTTGAAAGTTAATTTTGAAGGATGTATCAGTCTGGTGTGGAAGTTGTTTCCTTTTAGGGCTTAAAACACTTCACTTCAGGCTTTCCTTGCCTTTAAGGTTTGTGTTGAGAATGCTGTTGTAATTTGGATGGATCTGTGTTCAGTAGAGAGATTTGCCCACACTTGTTTTTTGGGGGGAAGGGGCATTGTTCCTCATCTGGTTTGAGTATCAGAATTCTTTAAAGGTAGGTGATATGGTGCTTTTCTCTAGTGGCCTTTAAGATTCTGTGCTTTTGTTGGATTTCTGATATTTTAATAACTATGTGACATATTTTTTCTGATCATGGCTATTCAGATTTCCATATTATCTGGAACCTCATGTATCTGTACATTACATTTTTTTTCCATGTCTGGAACGTTTTCCGCTATTACTTCGGTATACAGGTTTTTTATACCCTTTCTGCTATCTTCCGATTTTTTATTAATGGCAATTTCTCCTATATTAGGCTTCTTTGAATCATCTGACAGCTTTTGGATCCATTTTTCATGTACTGTTGTTGGCATTAACTGATCATTGACTACAGCCCTGTCCTCTAGACCTGATGCTTCTGTCTTCACATTAGTTGCTTCTCTTACCCATACTTTCAGTCACATTTTTAATCTCCTGGATTTTTATTTGGAACTTCTTTATGGACTCTCATTCTTTTCTGTTGAGGCCATTTATGTTTTGCATCTATTTCTTTAACTTGACTGAATATTAGTGTCTTTTCTAGACTTGCTGATCATTTATTTCATTATGGTCATTTTATCTGATTAGGTATATCTTTAAATTCGCCAAGCACCTTATAGAACTCTTTTCCCTCCGTTGATACCCTTTTCGGCATTTCTGGTCTGTGGCTTATGATTTCCTCCCTCGAGATGCCCCTTGAACTAGCTTTTGGGGGAGTTAGTTTTTGGAAGCATTTTGTTGCTTTGTCTTTGCATGTTTCGTGTTTGTGTGCGTGTGTGTGTGTGTATACATACATGCACGAGCCAAGGTTACAGGCTTCTTTGGCCCAGTGCCCAGTTCTTCAGGAAGAAGCCACAGTATTGTTTATGACCCCCCAGGCAATCCAAATGTGGACATACAGAGCAAAACAATTGATATCAACAACAATGTCATGTTGACTGTAATAGTTAAGTCAGTGGTAACAGTGGCATCAAATATCAACTGGATACTGACCAACTCTAAGAACCACCCACGAACTGCATTTAACCAAAGCAGAGTGATCTGTGATTTTAGTGAAGACACTTATATCAGCCACATTTTGACCTATAGTAATTCAGACCACTAATTTCTACTGGATATAGGCAGTGGTGCCAGAGCTCAAGCCTACCACTGGAATAAAGGCCATCTCCTTCCGGTCCTCCCCCTCTGAAGATTACACCCTCCAACCTTCCCCTCCTATCTCAGAATACAGGCCCGGTGATTTTCCTGACCCACACCTGAGTGTCCCAGGGTAGACCAGGAGATCCCTATTTAGCTCTCACCCTCCCCAAGGCTGTCTCTCACCAGGTCTCTGTGGTAGGGGAACACTGTAGTCCTGGAGCAAAACTCTCTTCTGGGGTGTTGGTCTCTCCCTCAATCAGATCAGTCTTTTGGTTATCATTTCTGCTGCCCTGTGCTGTGGAGAACCCAGGAAGTTGAGCTGGCAGCGATTTGGTAGTGTGGCTGCTCTCCTCCTCTCCCACACGGGTCCTGTGGGCCTGGGCTGACAGAGGCTCAGGGCTCAAGGATTGTCTCTCCTCCTGCCCCCCACACTGGTCACACAAGTGACAGCACATTTCTGTAGGCTAAGCCACCTTGTTTAGGATACTTGGTTTTGAGACTATACTAGCAAATGAATATACCAGTTCAAGAATGTTTTAAAAATAATCAGTTAGATAGCTACAGATGTTTCTCTCCCACTCTACGCCCCTTAGGTTGGCCATTCCTCCTCTTTGACATGTAAAACATTTTATGGTCACACTAGTGCTATTCTACTATATGCACTATCCTATTCATACCAGTTTTGCCATTAGCCTTGAAGGATGCTTTCAGCAGATTTTCACATACTTTGTGCTTTCTGTAAATCACATTTTCTTTCATTTTCTCCACAAATGTATCTGGTACTCTTCATAATTTTCTTGAAGACTTATGTGATCTTTGTGTTCATGTCAATTGTGGTACTTCATGCATGATCTCTGGTTGTTATAAGACCACCTTTTTATTTTTATGCATTTGCCGTTGTTTCGACTTCACATTTATGTTGTGTATCCTCCATTGTTTCAGCATCACAATTTCTGTTGTCTCATTATGAGGCCATATTCTTGATTGAAAATAAATTTAAATTTTTGTTTTTCAGTTGTTACTTATTTTTCTTAGTACTGTTTACAGTACATAATGATTACATCATGGAGAGTCATCACGGAGACTTGGTCATCCGTGGAGAGTTGGCCTATGTATGTGACACACATTAATTCATTTTTTCCCACCTTCCCTGCCCCTCCCTCCGTTTCCTCCATCTCTTGTCCCCTTTTGCAAAAACTACAGTAATCAAAGGTAGAAAGAAAGCGTGATTTCATCCAGTTTTTCAAAGCTACTTTCAGAGAAGGCTAGTTACTTGGGCTTCCTAAGGTCAGCTTACAAATGACTGACTCCAGCTTTTTGATTTCTGTGAGTTAGGGCTGCTCCAGTGGGCAAAAATCTCGAGCACAGTCTCTTCTTTTTTGCAGGGTGGGCTGCTGGGGATTGAGGGCACCATCTGTCCTTACAGCAAGAGTGTATCTGGTTCGCTTTGAAATGACTTCTACAGTAATACTGCCGTGCTTTTCCTGCTCATGCATCAGCTAGGATTAGGCTCAGCTATAGAAAAAATAGCTACAGAAAAAATAGTGGTTTTAAGTGGCTCTCTCTCCTATGTGAAGGAGCATCAGAAGACGATGTCTGAGATTGTCATGAAAGGTTCATGATCCTTCTGGCGCCTCGTTTTCCAATCACTAGGGATGTTTTACAGAATGTTCTGGAAGTTCCCTGAGATAGGTCTGCTTATATCTCATTGGTTAGAATTTAGTCACATGGTCATATTTACCCTCAAAGGAGTTTGGGAAATGAGTTCTTTAGGTGCATTAATATGCCCAATTTAAAATCTGAATTCTTCTAGTAAGAATGAGAGATTAGAGAAATATTAACTCTCCTTCGTCATTTATAACATACAAAGAATTTCTTTTACCCTGTAGCTTTTTAAATGGAAAATACATGAAACGAGTACATATGGAATGTTTCTGTGGATTTTAATTATAGTCTTGTTTAAACGTGCATGCATGTGCATGTAGCCACACACGCACACACCTACTTTCAAAACAACCCTTGATGAAAAAAATTAAACTTTTTCTGAAACTGAATAAAATGACATAGTGGCAGTATCCCATGGCACATCCTTCGGGACACCAGGGAACAAAGCCCTCGGTCAGGTGGCAGGGTTACCTCTGTCTTGATGTAGACGTGTGATGTTTTGACAAAGGTACTTTGCAACAGACATTGGTGTACTAGGATCAGTCTGACTGCCGTTTCAGTACTGAGCATTTTGATACAAATCAAAAAGAAGACTTCTTACAGAGAAGTACTGCTAACAGATATTTGTGTATATTCTTCTGAACTTGATAAATGAGAAGAGGAAGAGTGTATATTCATATAAATATCACCTAAGTATTAGGAAATAAAGACGTTCCAACTGAAATTTTGTATCAAAGGTTATAAGGGTTCGAATTTTAAAATATTTCAGATTCTGGCCTCCTGAAAGGTTGAATCTATTTACCAGTGACAGTGGTTATTAAAATACTACAATCTTGGATTAAAAAGTAAGGTCGTTATCTTTATTTTCAATTTTTTATTGTCGTGATTATCTGCTTGTATTGAGCATACTTCTTTTTCTCTGTTTTATTTAAATGTAATTCTCACATACAATTAACTACTTAAAAGGTAAAATCAGTGATTTTTGGTATATCATTACAACTTTTTCTTCTCTCATTTCTTGCATAGATAAGTTGTATTTATGCCAGTTTTGAGTTTGTAAAAAATTAAAATGCTTTATTCCAAAATGATAGGCTTTATCTGTATTATTTCTGGCTTAAGCGACAGAAATCAGGAAATTTTTTGTCCCTGAAAGTTTACAGATAAAGCCTAAATTCCCTTTTGATATAAACAATTAGACTTTCTGGATATTTTTTAAAAGAGCAAATAAGATGCAAAAGCAGTTTACCTCCCCAACCTCAGGAAATGGACATATGAGGAAAAATAGCTGTGCTCCAACGCAGGAGCCGATGGTAGTACTCAGTATGGAGTAATTTACAATTGGCATTTTGTATGTGACGAGGCCCGATGCCCTGGGCGGGATGCAGTGTTTTATCTGCTCACACCCTCATTCACCTTCGTGTGGATGTCAGAATATATAGATAGTATTATCTCCCTTTGCAGTGTCATTACAACGTTTTTACTATGAAGCTGTTACATTCCATTTCTAAAATAAAAATGTATACATGCATATTTATGGATAAGGCAGTTTTCTCAGGATCTTTGAATAAGCATGGAGGAATTTTTAGAAATTGTGCAGAAGTGCAGAAGAGAAAGAATTTGAAACTATTACTTTGAAGTCTTGTGGCTATGTCATTTATGTAACTTTCATCTTGAATATATCTCGGATGTGTAAGTTTTATAATTAGCATGTCCTAATTTGTTGAATGGGGATAATTGCCTTAGTCATTAAAGGCAATATTTATATTTGAAAGATATTGTCATCTCCTCTTTATGCTGCCCTATTATGTGAATGGACGTTGTTGTCTCTGGGGATTTTCCTAAACCCTTTTTCTGCTGATCGTTTTGGGGAAATCTTTTTTCATATTCATTTTCATTTTTCTTTTATCCCACCAGCTCCTTTTTACTTGTAAGAAGAAAATTTCAACGATTCCTAGGCATAACTTTTGCTTGCTAGCATAAAGACCTTTTTCCCCCCGCACTTGTCAAGAAACCTCAGAAATTCCAGAGATTGAGATTAAATCTGCTTCTATTAACCAAATTTAGAGAAAAAGATCTCCATATACTGTTAGGATTGAACCTTGGACTATGAAATCAAATAGGACCTAAGCCACGATGTTTTGCTTGCGGGCATAACATATGCCTGTCAGTTAAAGTTTAAAAAATAAAAAAGCATGTGGCTTATTCTTTAATCTTTTTTTGCTCACATGAGAGAAAAAAGTATTAACAAGGATAAAAAATTATAATTTGGTGTCTAAATTGAATTGCCACTGCATGATGTACAAAAGACCCTTGTTGGAGGATGTTGCAAAACTGGCAGGCAAAGGAGTAGCCTGGCGGCACCTCTGGAGAACACTGGGCTGTAAATTCTTGTTGTTTCATCAAGACTCCTTTAGATGGGCCAGTTGTGAATCCAAGGCTGTAATTCATTATGTGTGTGAGCCAGAAGCCTTATAAATTATGAAACCACAGCTTGTCTAGTTTATAAATGCCTATTGAGAATGAATCTGACCTTATATGTATTGTGAGGCTTTCATTAGGATTAATTAGCTATATTAACTGAGTTTTATAAAGGCATGTTTAGGTGCTAAGAGACATAGTAATTTTTTTGCACTTATATTAACATCGAAATATTTTCTAGATAGTGAAAAATTGGCCCTAGAAATCCACAGTTGAATTTTCAAACTCAATTCCCTTTTTTTTTAAGTTACTCTCAAATTAGTACTGGAGAAATGTTTACATTGTGAGGAGAAATAGATAAGAGGTGATCATTGGCCAGGCATATAAAGGTAGCAAGTGAATGAAAAACCATTAAGCAGCAATTTGTGACTTAGGTTTCCAGCTAAATGAGTGTGTTAAACAAAACTTTTTTCCAGTAAACAGATTAAATAAAGTTCATGGAAGAATCACTCCATATTTTTATTGGGCAAATTGTTGCTTTAAGAATTGGTCAGAATTTAGTTCTTCGACGGATTATTCAACATTCTCAAGCAGAGTTCCCTCTGTGTAATTCGTAGAGTGTAGAAGTCCTAAAAACTTTGCCGGTTCTTGCAGGCATTCCATCAGGCTGGTCTGTGTACATGTCTACTTGTGTGATTCCTGGTGAGCGCTGAACGAATGGCAGTTGTATTTTTTCTTATTATTTTTATTACCTAAAATGATTACTATTTGTCAGAGAACTGTCTGGAATGAAAGAGCAAAGAGTCATAAAGTTTTAGGGAAAAAAACCTCTGAAAGTATAGCACCTAGAAGCAAGGATAAATGAAAGGAATCTAATTATTCTTTGAATGACTTAGAAAATGAATGTATTCTACTTTTTTTTTTTTTTTTTTTTTGGTGCCGGGGATCGAACTCAGGACCTTGTGCTTGTGAGGCAAGCACTGTAACCACTGAGCTGACTCCCCAGCCCATAACTGTGGTTTTTGTTTTTGTTTTTTTTTTTTTTTTTGAGGGTGCTGGAGATCGAACTCAGGGCTTTGTGATTGATAGGCAAGCACTCTAACCACTGAGCTAAATCCCCAGCCCCTGAATGTATTCTATATTGGAAGAATCATAACAAAATTAGAAGTTAGGGGCTGGAAAAGTACATGGAAAAGATAAAAGCGCTGATATGTGAGGGATGATTAAAAAAAAGACAGTGATTGTTTAACTTTTAAAAATTATTACAGAAGAAGACATATTGTTACTAATCATTCACAATGTACTTCTCGTTCCTTCTTCAAATACATGTGTCCCATCCTTGTTGCCTCTCTCTGAAGCAGCTCTGGAAGTCCTCTTTTGTGAGTGTCTTTTTCATGGTTGCCCCAGTGTCCTAAATTGATTCTCAATGTGTACCTTGTGTGGTCATTTTGACTTTGGGGAAGAGCCAGAAGTTTCATGGTCCAAGATTCTGTGAATAAGGTAGATGAAGATACCCTATAATGTTTTTATTTGAAAGAAATTGTCATAAACATTTTGAATCAATTCAGGACATGGAAGGAGCCGTGAAAAGACATTCACGAAAGAAGACTTGAAGAGCTGCTTCCGAAAGAGGCAAGAAGAATGGGACAAGTGTATTTGAAGTGAGGGGGAGTGTTTTAATGAGGATTAATGGCAGTGTGGCTTGTTTTCTGCAATAATCCTTTTCTATTTACACATTCACTGTATTGTTTGATGACACCTTGTATAACACAAGTATGTAAGTATGTATTTATTCCTATGAATATTCATACACACTTTCGTTTTTCTACAGTACAGTGCTAAGACTGAATCACAGTATATTAGTGGGGAGGCAGAACAGAAAAGCAGGAAGTGGGGTAAAAAAGAAAGGAATAAATCCAGACACTCTA
This sequence comes from Hystrix cristata, assembly GCA_004026905.1. NCBI lineage: Eukaryota > Metazoa > Chordata > Mammalia > Rodentia > Hystricidae > Hystrix > Hystrix cristata. The sequence continues at coordinate 22,460 of PVJO010001803.1, read as the reverse complement.
ACAGTTCCTAGCAGAAGAATTTTGTAGATGCTGTGCCAGGGATGCTGTGGCACTTGGCCTGGTCTCCTCGGGTCTCCAAGGCCCTGCCCATCACAGAACTGCACACCCAGGTCCACCGTCTTCTTTGTTCACATAGACAGTTACCAGGTGCTTGCAATTTTGACTTCTGATTGGCCTTCATCACACCAAAGATTAATTTCTAAAATCTTTTGTAAATCTAGAAGTTTTAGACTTCTACATGTGTGAAGAATGAAAGGCAAGACTCTAAAAACAAATTTCATCATCAAGAAATCCGGTAGAAGTGTGCAGATGGGGTGGGGAACCTGCGTACTTTAGTTGGTTTGGAAACACTGTCATGGATCATTTCAGAATGTGGTAATTTCTGACACACATAGCAGGAGGTGTAGTTAACACCCACTGAGATGGCTTTGTCACCTGGAGCAGTGTTTTTATAGAATCACCATCTTATACACAGTCTTTTGTGGGCTGAGTTACGTGGTATATGACTGTAATTGAGAATTTATTTGGAATCAGAAAATCTTAGCTAAGACTCTGTACTCTGCCATTTATTTCCTGTGAGACCTTGGACAAGTTCACACCAGCAAAGCGCCTGACTGAGGGTGACATTAGCTTCTGCCCTGTATTCACTGAGAGTTGAAGATGGTGCCGTATCAACAATGCTCTTTTTACTACTGAGACTAACGCATACCGATTTAAGAATAGAGGTGGGCTGGCTGGATAACTCCTGAATATTGAGGGCAATAATTTGGTTATGTCACTGAGGAAAAGTCTTCCATATTTGGTATTTATTTATTATTTATTTATTTATTTTATCTACTGCCATTTCCTGTCCACCGTACAGCATTGGTCACCACTTTTGTTTCTTCCGCACAGAAAAAGGACGATGCTAGGGTCTACGTCAGGGTCATGGCTTTGGCTCTATGTCCTCTCTCACTTTAAACTTTCTGTGTGTCCACCTGGCAAGAAGGAATTTGTGGTATTCAAGTGGGGAGCGGGTCTCTTGTGCCAGGAATGCTGCTTCTTCCCTTGCGTGCATCTTGTTTCCCATGCTGACTCCTCATCCTCCACCTTCTTCTCACCTCTTTCTACAGTGGAAATAAACTCTCCCATCCGTGGCCCTTTCCTCCTCACTGGGGTCCTTTCTACAGCAAACGCAGCCTTGACTCCAGCTGGCAGGGTTCTGGCCGGAAGCCAGTGTTGAAATAAATACCCAGAGCTGCTGAACCCCACTGCTGCCTCTGGAAATGACAAGCTGGGGTGCAGCATTAAGGCAAGAAAGGACTGAGGGCGAAGACCAAAATCCCCCCACAAGAAGGAGCTAAGGTGGGAGAATGCTTTTCCCAAGAGGAAAAAGTAAATTCTAGCGGATTAGGCTGTGCTGAGCGGTGATAACACACAATTGCATGGTAGTTTGGTAATGCTGCTATGGCCAGTGCTGGCAAGAATGACCATGTGCGCGTTGGACATCTGTGATGGCACACGCCCACCAGCCCCTGCTCTCAGCATGTCCACTCCCGTCCCAGCGCCCGTGCCCCTCGCCTTGGTGGCTTCCCCGGGAAGCTGCTGCAGAGGACATAGAGCTTCGGTGCGCTGATCCTGTTAGCTCTCTGCAGGCTGTGGGGAAAGACGGACTTTCCAGAGTCCCTCACTGCATTTCTTTTCCAGGCACTGCTGGCTGTAGACATGTTGTCACCACAGTAACAGTCCCCAGGATCTCACAGTAACCTGTGGTCGTTTGAAGGGGATGGAGCATCTGCACGATCAGGGTGGGTTTTGTTTTGCTTTTAAGGCTGGACACTATAAAAGTTGAAGCCACATTTCAAGATTCATAGATCCTCAACTATGTTAGCAGTAGATACCTAGTGTAAAATTATCCCTCCCCTCTCCTCCACATTTGGAAGTTCAGAAATTGCACTGTTTCTTTCCTTTAGTAAGATCACATACTGTAGGATTATTTTTCCACAAAAATCAATGCAGCATAATACCATTAATTGTGACTTAGAATTGAGGAAATAAGATACTTTATTTATATTCCTATTGAGCTATGCAGTTGTTGAAAATTAATGTCCTAACCCCCTTACATCTTTTTCTAATTTAATTTCAGTTTCTTCCCATTGTGTAACGCCTACATAAGTAGAGCTAAAATCTAGAACAGAATAATCAAACAAAAATAATTCTTTCTCAGTGGTGAATTCAAATAATATACTTGTAAAGGAATATTTAAAGTTGTGTTTTAGCTAGGGATTTAGCTCAGTGGTTAGGGTACTTGCCTAGCAAGCACAAGGCTCTGAGTTCAAACCCCAGCACCAAAAAAAAAAAAAAAATTTATATAAAGTTGTTTTAGATACGTTCAAGTTATATTTTATAAATATATTTTAGTGATGTTTGTATTAGCTTTTACTTATTCCCATTCTTCTTTATTTTCTATTAGTTTTACACAGCAAATTTTTTTTTTTTTTTAGAAAGAGTTAAAAACACTTATATTTAGCTAAACACTAGATGGGGATTCTTCAGCACTGTCCAGGTTTCCATAATGAAAGGTAGGCATTGTTAATAGTGGGGAAACTCACTGCAACAAGGCTGACTTTTGTTGTAAATTTAATGCTTAAATCTCTGTGTTATGTAAAGAATTGGTATCTGAATTCTTCAACCCCTAAACCGATCAAAACCTGAGTAGCTCCAGTCTTTGAAAGATTGACAGATGAATGAATAAAGAAAATACGGTATACTGCTCCTGGGTACCCACCTGAAGGAATCCATGTCAGCATACAATAGAGATACTGTGCCTACACACCCATGTTTATTATGGCCCTATTTAAAATAGCCACATTATGGAATCAGCCTAGATGCCCATCAGCAGATGTATGAAGAAAATGTGATACAGAAAAACAAAATTGTGCAATTTGCAGGAAAATGGGTGGAAAGTAGAGATCATCATATGAAGGGAAATAAGTCAGACTCAGAAAGGTATCACGTTTTCTCCGATTTATGGTATTTAGAATTTTTTTTAAATCCAGATAGGACAGGTGCATACTACGGGGAGAATAGGGAAGGTGGATAAGCTCAAAACACATTTTATGCATGAGTGAAAACGTAATGATGAAAGCCTTTATTTTTTAAATTAACATGTGCTGATAAATATGTAAAAATTTAGAATGTGGTATGCAGCACACACAGACACACTGGAATATTATCCAACCCTAAAATAGAAGGAAATCCCGCATATGCAGCAAGATTGATGACTCTAGAGGACGTTGGACAAGGAGAAGCAAAAAACAGCTACTGCATGATTTCAGTTACATGTGGAACCCAAAACATAGGACGGGTTCTTATCCAATTAGTGATGGCTGATCGTAATTCCACTGCTGTCTCTGGTTACTCAGGGAACATCCAGGAAGGTAATGTGATGGTGGTAGGAGATGATTTTACCAGCTGGTTGCCGTTTACGGTGGGATTTAGATTTGTCCTTCATAGAACCATGTAGACTAAAGGTGAGGAATGTGTGAAATGGACACTGATGCAGACATTTTTAGATAATGCAGAGTTTAGAAGAACCTTGGTATTGATGCTTTTTAAAAATGAGACTTGACTTTGTTCTTTTTTTAACTTTTCCCACAGATTGATCAGATTTTCATTTTTACCACAATACTTCATTTATGTATATGTTGAAGGTCTACATGATTTATGGTATATTTTGCAAGGAAAATTAAACTCAAATATCTTTGAGGTCATTTTTTTGCTTACTTAAATATTTATCACCTCCAACCCTCATGATCTCTCTCTACGTCTTCGTCTTAACCATGCCACCTGGATTTTCTCTTATAGCCTGCAACCTTTTCATGAGTTGCTCAAGAAAAAGTATAAAGCAGACTGGTTTCATTATATTTAGTTGAGGTAGTAGAGTTGTGAGGAAAATTGAGCACATTGTATTTTCTGAATTTTTATAATTGCAAAATTTAAAAGTATGCTCTGACTCCACTCAAATCTGTCTTGTGAAAATCTTCTTCATATAGGAATTGGTGTCTAGAGTCAGCTCCTAAGCATCATGAGACTGTGATTTTACTTTAACAAGTATTAATGGAGGACATGTGATTTTTTAAAATACAATATTGAAAAGTAAAATGCATATTTAATTAAAATAAGCATAAATATATAATAGTGAATTAGAATCATATGCATAGATTACAATAGATATAACTAATTATAAAAATTTTTTTAAATTAAAAAGAAAATTTCATAAAAACTCAATAGTTATTTATTGAAACTCTGGGTGTCACTTTGTATATTAAATTATACCAATTTTTGCACCCTGTCCCTTTTAAAAGATGTGTTAAGTAGTATTTCTCCCAGATTCTGTAAGAAATGGCTTTGTATTAAATCAGTGCCTTATAGAAATTTGTATTTAGTAAATGAAAGCTACTTTTACATGGATTGTCTTCCCAGAAAGTAAATAATCTAATTTCCTTCTTAAGTAATACGTAAATAAAACTGGAACATGCACATTCAAGGAGATATATATATATTTTTTTTTAAATTTTATTACATATAAGAAATGTTACTGTTAGCATATATATGAAGCATAAGCAAGCCAAAATTATTCAACAGTACAGGTGACCATTATTAATATTCTATATATTTCCTTCCAGTCATTTGTGTGTTGAATATGTGAAATCATATTTTAGATTCTAGTTGTTTTTTCATTTAGTATAGTATAAGCAGTGTCAATATGAAATAATAGCTTTAGTGTTTGACAGAACTTTCCTCCTATAAAGTTTCATCATGTGTTTTTATCTTTTTGCCCTTCAAGTTATTGGTGGTGCTTTTTTTCATACCATTTTCATGTGCATATTTGTTTATAAATATTTGCCTGAATTCTCTTTCTTTATGACACATTCCAAAATGGGGGATTGCAAGGCAAAGAGTAAGAAGTTTTGAAAGTATACGTCACAAAAATGTTTTCATATCTAAGGTACAATTTATATTACTATCAGTGTTGTAGAAACTGTATTTTACCAATTTTCATTAATTTTAGGCATTTTGTCGTAGAATGTAAATCAAAGTATACATGATAATGCTGTGAAACTTTAAGGCACATTTTAGTAACTGAATCTTACAGACAGCCTAAAGCTGGATTCTGAAATGTTTTTGCTAGAAGCTTCTCTATAGGTTAAGTTTTCTGATATAATACGTAAGTCCCATCTTGGGGTATGTAATGCTAGTTAAGCAAAACAGCGTTTTATTTTGTCATTCATAAATACATAGTTCCCTTTCTTTAGACTGTTTGTCAGATGAAATGTCTTGGTTAATCAAGAAGTGTAACAACTGATTTTCAGAATAATACAAATGCAAAACATCCTTATAAGGTACATCAAGTAAGCTATTCTGAAGGTAAACTGTACTACCTTGAGGGCATTGTTGGAAAGAAACGTGGTAAGACAGACGTAGAGGGGGCTCAGTTTTCCCAAAGAGCTTAATTTTGTCTTCCTCAAGTTTGTTTTGGGAGTTGAACAGTTGGGAGTACTAAGGCTCCTTAACACTGTACCTTCGGGGTGGTGCCACAGATCATTTTGCCTGGCGGGTGGGTGTGGGCACTGTGAGCACCTCAGACCACTCAGGGTACTGTGGTTTACACGGAATGAGATTGGGAAGGGGAAGACCCTGCCGGACTTTGTGAATCATTGGAAGATCCGAGCGGCTGAATCACGAGCCCTCCATGTAGGAGGAAACTGCTGGCCCAAACTATTCTGGTCCCATGACATACTGGAAGAGCTGTGTTTTAAAAATAAATTCTCATAGCAACTTTGATACTGTCAAAACACTGGTTATTTAAAACTTCTATTTGCCTGGATTATAGATAATCACGAATGTACATTTAAAGGACATAATTGTTGCTTATTGTGTAATGTTTGCAGACCATGGTTTCAGCGTTAGGATTTTGCATTATGGAGATTTTACAACATTTCATTTTATGCTACGGAACTTTCAATGTGCTTACCATGTTAATGACACTTGTGTAATTATTGGGTAAGGTTTTTACATTAGTTATCAGAATATTATTATATTATGGTAATTTAATATTAGAAATACGTATAAAACTTGGAATTATTTTGATAAATGAGTTGGAATGGAAGGCTTTCATTTTTATTTCTCCTTTTTAAATCTTCTGTATTAGGAGATCAAATATTTAGTTTTCATTTCAGAACCAATGTAGACATTAAATATTTCCAAATGAAATTATCCTTTCTAATAAATTATAAAACTTTGAAAGTGATTATTATTAACATCAGGAACATGTATGAAATAGGGACATGCATGTGGTTTCATAGTGTTTGATAAAAATGCTGTATGAAATGAAGGTTTTATGTACTCATTTTCCATTAGTGTACAAATTGTAAAGTATAAATACAAAATAAAAATTTTTGACACATAGGCCATTTAATGAGAAAAACACCTATTAAACTATGTGTATAGTAAATGCACAGACATTTCCTACTACCAGTACTAATAACTTTCTTTTTTTTTCCTAATAACTTTCTTAAACATAAAGAGTTCTCATATTTTAAGCATAATTCTGTATCTGAAAGAATGATCGTGCTTTCCAGAACTGAAAAGTGGCCGGGTTTGAGAGTATGCTACAATCGTGTCCTTGCCTCAGGAGCTATTGATTTCTGGTGAAGTGTGGAAAGGTGGCTGCTTCATCCCTTCCTGTCACACTTCTCTTTCCTTTCCACCCCTAAACATGTGATCGCTTTATTTTTGAAGATCTTCTCCCCGCTGCAGTCCTTTTATTGTTTAACTGCATCCACTCTTAGTTGCTCTCATAGACTCTGTGATTCCTTGCCCACATTTTGAATTATAGCACCATGCACTTGCTCTCGTAATGAAATACACCTTCTTTTTCCAACAGAACTTGCAGTGTTTCCCACTTGTGTAAAAACAAAACAAAACAAAACACCTTTCCATCACTTCTTTTCCTCCTACAAAAGATGTAACACGCAGAGTATCTTAACCATTTTCATTAAACTCGCACATTTGTGCCAGCAGGAGAGGCTTACCTGTGGATTTAGGGATCTTCATTTTTACTGTTGAACTTAGCAATAGAATTGCTTTGCCTGGAGTTGTGTTTAACTTCTTTTCAAGACAGTCTACAGAAAGGAGAAGGCCAGGCTGTAAAAGGTAAAGTCAAAGCAGACTTCTAAGCAAATAAAGTTTGAAGAAAAGATATTTGAAGAACTGTTGGAAGCTTAGTATAGTATAATAGAAATAATAGAAAATGCAAAGTCAAAAGTCAGGATCCACTTTCCTCATTTACCTTTGTAGTCTTGGGTAAGCCACTGAAATTCAATCTTCTTTCATTTTTAAAGTAGAGCCAATACTATCTAGCTCACAGGTTTGTCCTCAGACTTTATTTACAAATATTATTACTCTACGTTTACAATATTTTCTCATTTTAGTTTACAAAATGTTAATCAAAAGAATATTTTCAGTCAATATAAGATCCGTGAGGGACCATACCAAAGTCTATTATTGTTACCCAACAGGTAGGTTGTCTCACAAAAAGAACACATTGAGTGGTTTAAAATATTTTTATGCATCTGAATTTGCACTTCATGAAATGAACTTGTTTAAAATTTGTAAGTAGGTTAATTTAAAGTGGTCATGTGGGTGTATGTGTATTTTAAAGGTTTGCAGTAAATCTGCTTAATACTCACAAGATAAATGTCTTGTAGCCTAAGGACTTCCTAAATACTGAAGAGTCCCCTTTCTCTGGTAAATTATCCATCATGTTTTCATCTCATTTTGGTGTGTATAGCTTATTCCCTGTAGTTGGTAATAAAAAATGATCCCTGGGTCATTTAAACAAGTAATTAAGAAGCCCATTTACTGTTTCTTGCCTTTGAAATTCATTGATTTTATTTGTTGGGGCTTAATGATACATTTATTGTCTGTGATTATAGCTTCTGGTAGTTCAAAGGTGACTCATTCTCAAAAGGATTTTTCCTGTGTAATATTTAATTATGGTTCTGATCTTTAAAAATTTATACTTTAAAAAACTTTTTAAAATTTACTGATAATGTAAAACTAAACACAATCCTGAAGTAAGAACGTATCAATTTAGGAAGTCAGATTATTTGGATAATGGCCAGCTGTAGCTAAATCATATCATTTTATGAGGCATTTATCTAATTAATAGAGTAGAGAGTATATTGTATAAAATGGTACATGATTTTTTAATTTTTTTATTATTTTTTACCAAGAACATGTATTGGTACATTGCATACATAATGATCATAATCAACATGGTTATTTTGTACCTGTACATGATACATCTTGGTGGTACATGATTTTTTAAATGAGAATACCGTATGGTTTTGCAGTTTTCTCCTTCTCATTAAACTTTTATAAGTCACTCTCAGGGAAATTCATTTGTGTCATTTCTTCAATATTTTAAGGTTGACTCTATTATGTGCCAGATATCTATCTACTAGGTACTTTGATACAACAAAGTACAATCAGACAACCAGTGCCATGCTCCTGATAGTAACTAACAACTAGTTCTCTGGAAGAAAAACCCTGATACCTAAAGTTTGTTGATTTCCATGGTGTCAGTATTCCCACAACAACAAATTTCAAGCTACCAATGTGATGTTACTGAATGTGAAGTTGGGGGTAGGTTGGTGTGTCCCCCATACCAATAAAGTACATGTAAACAGTGTGAAGAACATAAAGTAAAATGTGGTGAAATAATTAGGAAACAATGAGTTGTATACACTTAAAACTCTTTAAAATATAATTAATTGTAAGTCTGTAGACTAGTAACTAGTTAGCAAAAAATTCCTGAAAATTGAAAGATTGACTCCAGTGAGCTAATTCAAGATGTTTCTAGTGCACCACTACGAGAGAAAGAAAAGTAAACAGTAAATTACATGTTACATGGTAGTAACTGTTACTGGACGCCTGAGCGTCTGGTGGTTCCAGACCCCTGTCCCATTCAGAGAATTGGGTGGGACAACCAGTGATTTTAAAAGTTTAACGTTTATTGAAGATTAAAGAAACAGAGAAGAAAAGCAAAAATATACCCTGTGTGCAGAGACGGTTGGGGGTCTGAGATCAGGATCATCAGTGACGTCGATTCTTCTGTCATCCTTAGGAACGCCTTCAAGTACCCTAGTTTCAGGGCTTTTCCAGCGATAAAGCGCCATAAAAGCCTCAGCATAAGGGATTTTATACCATCTTTCTTGCCTTTTGTGGAAGCAATATAACTGAAAAATAGTACCCTAATCTAGACTGCCGTTCCGTGCCTACCTTTTGTCATTTTCTACTTTATACTGGACCCAAACCATACTGTGATAGTACACAGGTTGTTCCTTTTTCAAACCGGCAGGGTCACACTGATCCCAGTGTTGAAGGATATGGGCTCATGGTGCGGTCACTGGGATCTGCAGGGTGCTTTTCAGGATATTCCCTGTGGCGTATCTGGGGGCCTGTGGAGAAAGAAAACCAGATCTGCGGTATTTCACAGGGCGTCCCCAGGAGAAGGGTGAGGCCCATTGATAACACGGGGTACACCGGAAGCTTGGTGATAGCACTGGCGCCTTTCTTGGTGAGTAGAACCCGGCGGGGTCTCTGTCAGCCTTGCTCCCCATACCACGGGCCCCGAATTCCTCATTTTGGTGTTTTGTTCAAGGCAGTAGAGGTAGAAATCCATCTCAGTCATTGCCAAGACTGGTGTGAAGAAGACTTTGAGCTACTTTTTACAGTTATCTCTATTTTATATCTTAGCAAGGAATATCTTTTCTAGCATATTTTATGACTAAAATCCAAAATAAGGACAGAAGATCAGCTTTCATACAAAGAAGTCTGAACAGAATGACTGAAGAGCTCAACGTGAGTAGAATCATTAGAAGGTCCAACTTTTACTCTTGTGGTTAGCTGGTTAGCTTTTACTCTTGTGGTATTATTATTTACATTTTATTTTTCTTTCTTTTTTCTCTAGTGTATTCTAACAAGGAGGTTTAAAAATATCTAACATAATTTGTTGCTAGAGATTTTGGTCATCAGAAAATAAAATATTTTAAAATAAGATCTAGCAACACTGGGCCCCAAAGATCACGTCACACTAATGTGCCAGAGATGAGCAACACCCCCCCATCTGAACAGGGCTCTCCCCATTTGACTTGGTCTCTACCAAACAGTTATGTTCCTTTATGTTTAGCTTCCTGGTCCCGAAGGCACTGTGTTGTAACCCCTTTGCCTGTGAATTTCCAGCTCTCAGGACAACTAACCTGGGGTTTAAAACAGTACAGGTTATCAATAGGAATTTCTGGAACAGAGAAGGAAATACCTTAACAATGAAGCAGCCCTCTAAGTGAGGCCAAGAACAAGTGCTTGGCAGAATTTTTAGGATGAAGCTGCCTATCTGTGCAGAATGTCCCAGCAGGGACGCAGGTGTGGGTTCGGTGGCCTTAAAGACTGTTATTTAGTCCCAAACAGCTGTCACACCTGTGCTATGCTGGGAACTGTCTGGGGTGCTGAAGGGGATGTAGATCCGCTGTCAGTCTGGAAATGAACCAGTGATGTGGCACCGTGGGTTCATGTGCTTTGTTCAGGTGTGACGGGCGGAATGTGTTTTTAGATGATTCGGCAGGCAAGAACATCAGGGTCACTCTCTGCTTAGCACAGCAGGCTGTTTTGACTATGCATTCTTGATCTTGGACATGGCCAAACAGCAAGGGTCTGTCACTGGTCACCTGCTTTTATAAATTTTAACTTATCTAATTTTACCCTTATGATTTTCCACAGCAATTTATCACCTCTCCTGCTATGGTTTTCTTAACATTTTTAAAAGAAATGATGGGCTGGGGATTTAGCTCAGCAGTTAGAGTGCTTGCCTAGCAAGCAAAAGGCCCTGAGTTCGATCCCCAGCACCAAAAAAACAAAAACAAACAAACAAAAAAAAAAAACTATGATATTTTTAGTATATGTACTGGGTGATCTTCGTAAGCTGTGCCCCAAGGGTATTGTGTAAGGTCTTGTGAACCTGTCACACCACCCTAAATAAGAAATCGCCATGTCTTCCTGTGAAGAGAAGGTGTATCTCTTGTGGGCACGTGGATATCCTTTGGCCTAACTGGCAGAAACCCCAAGAATCTAAGGCCTGTCAGCCATTTGCCTGTTGGGCCTGAGGTGGGGTCAAGCTCCCATTTTTGCTAGAAGAACTGAGCACTTACCTGTCACATGTTGGGAGCAAAGTTGAGAACTAGACAAAGTCTCCCTGCAGACTTACTCTCCAGTGGAAGGAAACAGCATGAGGGGATAAAAGCCTCAAAAGAGACAAATTTAGAGATGAGCTACAAAGACAACATTGCTGTTTCCACAAAGGGAATAAGCCTAGAACTACAGCAGATGCAACGTCTTTATACCACAGGGGAAAGCTACAGTATTTGTTTCTTTTGTTAATGGCAAGTAACATTTTTAAATAATCCATTGCATATTAAAGTATAGTTGACTCTCATGGAGCTGCATCTTTTTGTGGACAGAGAAGAGCAGAGGAGCCAAAGTTCTGCTTCTGCTGGAAGGGTGGCCACCCAGCCCAGCTGCTTTAGGATCTGCCCCAACGCTCTCAGAGGGCCACTTCCTGGGGCTTTGCAGAGTGGCCTGAACTTCTGTGAGGCAGCCTGAAATGAGGGGCTGCCAACTTGTTTATCAGACTGTGCTATTGTCCCTGCTCCTACCTGCTCCCCAAAGGAGAACCCAAGGAGAAGCCCCTCCCACTCTCCAAAAGAAGTCACCTCCAGCCTGCTCTCCAGGCTTACTTTCCCAGGGAGAGGAAAGTGGTAGGAAGCCTGGGCTGTCCTGCTGAGGGCTCCTGCCCACACCCCTGCAGGAGAAGGGCAGGAACAACAGCACTGTGGGGTGGAAGCTGCCTGGCTTCCACCCTGCAGTGCCCAGCTAACAGCCCCCTGGGGCCTGAGCTGTGTAGGCTGCACACCATGGTGTCCCTTCTCTCTGTCCGTAGTTGCCTCCACATGCTGTACATAGGGCGCCCCAGGTGGCTAGGTGGGCATGCTTAAGGGCAGCCAGGAGCACTGGATCCACAGGGCCAGGCCTAGCTGCCCATGCTCTTGAGTCTGCCACCCACCGTGCTAGCTCTGTCTGTTGCACCTCTGTGGGCCCCAGAGCAGCAAGCTCAGGTGGGCAGCGCAAGCACCTGTGGTGGGGCAGAGAGCATAGGCAGGCAGTGCAAGCACCAGGCATAGTGTGGCACAACACTGTCCACCCAGGACAGCTGGCCATACACTCAGTGGCCAGCCTTCCAGCCCCCCATGTGGTTCCTCTGCTAATGCCACCACAGGCCTTGTGGGCACTCCCCCTACACTCAGGTGCTGGAATCCAGCACTACCATGGCCCAGTCCATATGCCACTCAGAGACTCCCAGTTATCAGCCCAGTGCAGGGCACAAGTGGAAGCACTCTCTTGGCTTGGCTGCATGGCTGGACCCCAGCCAAGGGGCCACAAAGACTCCATGTCCCATTGGGTCTTAGTTCCTGGTTCCATTCGTCACTTTCTGGCTCCCGGCTCTACTGGCTACCTCCTGGCTGGCTCGCCAGAAATGTTACTGCATACTGGAGTGCTCAACAGCTGCTACCTTTTATATCCATGTTCTGATGTCAGAGCTGAACGGTGGGATGCTGTTCTGTGCCATGATTCGACAGCTCTCCAAGACTGACAGACCATGTCCTGTTGTCCAGCTTCCCTTCTGGTTCTGTGTAATTGACAGGTCACATCCTATCCTCCATCCTCCTTGCCATGCCCTAATCTCCTGTCTCATTATGAGATGATAAAGCAGCAATAGGAAATAAGGATTGGGGTGTGTGTCTGTGCGTGCACAGGTGTGCGTGTATACTGCTTGAGAAAGGGTGATCAGTAGAGGCTTCCCAGATAAGTTGACATTTGAGCCATCTTGTCCAAAAGTTATGCAGTGCGTTAACTTATTGTTACTATAGCCAAATATCTGAGATGGTACAAAGAGGCGAGCTTTATTTTGGCTCATAGTTTAGAATATTTCAGTTCATAGTTATTTGATCCTATTGCTTTTGGGCTTGTGGCAAGGCAGTAAATAACAGTGGTTAGCAAGCCATGGAAAAAGCTGCTCACCTCGTGATGGCCCAGAAGTAAAGAGAGAAAACGAAAAAGTCCTGGAGTCTCAATATCCCCTTCAAGGGCACGCCTAACTTCCTCCTACTAGGTCCGTCCTCCTAAAAGGTTGTACCACCTCCTAATAGTGACTCAGGCTGGCAATCAGACTTTTAACATGTGGGCTCTTGGCAAATAATTATCCCAAACACAGCATACAACATCTGTGGAAAGAGCAATCCAGGCAGAATGAATAGCAGGTACAGACATTTCAGAGCCCTCAAGGAGGCAACTGTAGCTAGTGCAAATGGACTGGGGTGATTAATAGGGCCTCAATGGATAGTCTTTAGGTTGTTTGTTCAGATTTTTCTAATACCACAAATGAATGCTCTCTGGCTCGGATGTCACGGAGTTACTGTGACTGCTGTTTTAGGGATGTGAACAGAGGTATGGAAACCTGTTGCGGTGCTGTGGCAGTAATTCATCTGGTTATCACTTGCAACTTGGGCTCAAATGACTGTGAAGCTAATGCATTGCATAATTTTTTACTTTACTGTTTTTATAAGGTGATGGAGGTAGTGAGACATGACTGAGTTATGGGTATATTTAAGTAGTGAGACATGACTGAGTTATGGGTATATTTAATAGTAGAAATGATTAGATTTGCTAATATGGAGTATAAGAAAGAAAAAGGATTTTGCTTGAGCAGCTAGAAAAAGGACTTGTCATTAACTGAATTGGGAAAGACTGCTGTCGGTTTGGAGAGGAGAAGAAGATGGGTATTCTGGGTATGTTACGTTTGAGATCCTGGTGGACATTTAAATAGGTATGTTGAGTGGGCAGTTGGATTTCAGAGCCTGGAGAGAGATTTGATTTGGAAATGTGACTTTGAGAGTTGTAAGTATAGAGATAGATGAGTTTACCAAGAGAAGGCAGTAACATTCAAGAGCAGTCCAAGCCAGTAAGGGCATGCAACACCAGCAAGAGAGACTGAGGAATGTAGACTGAGGGGGTTAGAAAATGAAGAGTGCGTGGTGCCTGGGAAGGCAGGTGAAATGCAAGTTTCAAGGAGGGGAGCAATGCGAGGTATTTATTGTCACTGTGAAGCTCCAGGTTTAATATTAGACATAAACTGTTGAGATCGGCAGAGTATTTGGTAGTTGTGGGACCTGAGAATTTCAAGCATAGAATATCTTTTGTTATCTTAAAGTTCTTATTTTTAAATATTTATTAACATATATTGCTTATACATATGAATGGGCAGAGATAGTGTTTTTAAAGCCCTCCAATTCCATTCCTCATTCTGTCCTGCACTTTGTTCCCTGGAAAATCTTTATTTTTATTTTCATTCATTTTCATGTATTCTCCATATATTTATTAATGCCTGTGATATGTCAAGTATTGTGTTTGTGTTTATTTATGTCACCACAAGATACCAGAAGCTGGGTACTTTAGGAATAAAAGAGCTTTATTTAGCCCACAATTTTAGAGGCTGAAAATCCAAAGCAGGTGGCCCCACTGTTTCAGCCTCTGGTGAGCCCATGGTGAAATGGCGTCATGGTGTGGGGACAGATCATACAGTAAGACAAGGTGCCAGAGAGCAAATCAGGGCTCAGGCTTCTTGCTGGTAACAGCCTCTCTCAAAAACTAAACAGCTACCTGCAAGAACTTTAATCCCTTTCGAGGGCCGCACCCCTAATGACCTTTTAAAAGATTTTGCCACCTCCTAAAACTGGCCCATCGGAGGCCAGGCTTCCAACAGAAGAAATTTCCTGAGACATACTACATCCAAACTTTAGCACTTATTATCATCTAATTGTTCATTGAACACTTTATATGAGTTTTATAGTGAGTATGTTAAGGTGTCAAATGATTTAGATTCACATACCATGTAGCAGTTTATGCTGATGTGAACTTGGACAATTCCTATTTCTTTCCTATTCTGAGGTCAATAAAATGAGAAGGATGGTGTGAAGTTTTCCAGAGTCTATTCGTGTGTTCTAGATCTTTAGCAGAGTACATGTGTATCTCTTCCCACTGGATTATGAGTTCCTAAAGGAAGGACAAAATTGTTTTGTCTATAACTGTAGAATAAATTTTCAGTAAGTTGTTATTAAATAACTTCAGTTTTAAAAAAATAGAACTTTAGGAAGTTGGTGGCACTTTTGTCCTCTACTTTAGGTATTACTTTCCAGCACATAGTTATAAACGGTGGTGTCCTTCCCTTTTTTTTGCTGGCAAGTATGTAGTGAGATTGCATCATGATGTGATTGTTGGAATAAATATACTTTATATGCTGATGGATTTCGAGTATAAAACAGTCTGATTAACTTCGCTGAGATTCATATGTGCACATGTTCCTACCATATTTCTAGCATTCAGAATGTTTGGTACTTTATTATTATTTAGAAATGTTTCCCCTATAGTGTATAAAAGCACAGATTTTAATGTAGATGTTGCTAATGTGTTTGTACATACTTACATTTGTGGTGTGGTAGAAAACATAGATGGTCCTCCTGTCCCCATACCCCAGCAGGTACCAGCCTCAAACTGCACCTGGACATGGAATTTAGGATGTCTTTGGGTACTTTAAAACATCCCAATTGATGTAAATTTTGATAAATGTTTTATAGTAGCAATGAAGGACACCGTGTCCCATAAACCTCATGGACTGCCATTTAGAAATCCACTCTTGTGGTTCCTCCTCTGGAGTCTCTTCAGGCCTGCTGCCCTTGTGTTTTCTTCTCCTCCTGAATCCCGGGAGTCCCACCTTGCCTGCTTTTTCTGTGTCCGCATCCTAAAACTTTTTTCTTTTGAGAGTATCTTCAAATTTGCGTATGATGCAGAGCTTAGTTTCATACTAGCGCTTCTCCTGTGTACAGACTTACCTAAGACAACTTCCTTTGCTTGGTAGGATCTGCTGTCCTTTTGGAGCCCATTTGTTATCATGCCTGGTGACTTCGCTCTGCCTTTTGGGGAGGAGGCTGGTTCAGTGTTGCCTAGCTGTGCTGCCTCACCCCGCCTGGAGTAGTGCTAGCGCTGTCACTGTGTTATTTTGTGTGTCCAAAAAATACAGATTTGAGCTCTTGAAGTAAAGAGCAAGTCATGTTTGGCTTCATAATGACGTGATTTGGGTATTAGTAGTTGTTCTGTGTCGCACGGCACTTGTGTTCTGAGGCCTCATTTGCCGATTGTTGTGTGTTGATCTCACCTCATTCTCCTGCGTGCCTATGAGTTAGTACTCTGGGCACTTCTGCTGGAAACTCTGCAGTATAATAGACATGTATTATAGAGTGAGTGACTTAATTCATCTTTTCATTTTCACCTTGTAGTACGCAACACATTTTACTGCTACGGTAAGTTAGATTTGAAGTTGTCAGAAATGAATGATTCAAAAGTGAATTCAGCAGAACAGCATCTTAATTTAGGAAAATAACTTCCATAATTGTCACTTTTCTTTTCCAAGCCTTATCTTTTTTGCATTTTTTTGCCTAATGTAATATAATATCTAACTCTGCCAGTAGTGCTTGCATATAATTTAGCTTCTTATTAATGAGATAGAAGTAGAAAAGTATTTCAAAACCCTAAACTCTAACAGAAATTTCATGTTAATATTCCTCTTTACTATGTTAAAATATTAAGATGTAAATTAAGAAGATAGTCTTAGCTGTTATTTATAAAGCTGTCATATTTTGCCCATTAATCCATTAAAAGAGACACATAGTTATAAACAACTATTATATCTTTAATTGTGGCTTTATCCACTATAAAATTTATTTCATTTGCCCTATAAGGTATATGTGCTGTGATCTATTTTTAATGTTTTGTAGCATATATATAGGGTGAAATTATGCATTTAACTCTACGGGATCTGTTTGAAAACCATCTGTTACAAGTAACCAGGAAATAGAAACTTTCCACATTAATATGTGTTTCCTCAATTTAAACATTTGATATTATTCTTCCTATAACTGAGAAAATGAAAAACATAGAAAATGAATTTTATTGTGTTCCCACAGGGGCAGTCAAACTTAATGCTTTGTAGTCTGTCATACTTCAGAATTGTTGGAGTATAAAAATAGACAGTGATGATTTACCGAGGCAGAAAAAGTTTGTCCAGTTTGTATTTTTATTATTTTAAACTTCAGACTGTGTGGGAAGAATAAGCTTGATAGCTGTGTCCTCAGATACAGGAGTGATACTCGCTCAGTTGGAGAAGGTGCAGCAGGGAGGGGATTCCAGAGTGGATACCCAGGCACACTAGATGGAGCTCCAAATATGCATAATAATTTGTAACCTGAGGATGTAGTAGGGTGAGCCACAAAAGAGGGGTGTGTCCAAAATCTTCTCCTATTTCTTCCTGCTTTGGGTTGCTACTTGATTTGTCCTCATTTCTTTTTGGAAAGAATGTAGGTGATACTGTCTAGAACTGTGCCTGAGATGTGTCAGAAAAAGATTTCTGCTTGCACAAATGAGTCTTCAATTATGAAGCGCTGTGCAGATAAGTATAAGGCAGTGAGGGGGGCAGGACACGCATCATTGGTGACGGCCGTCACGCTCTGACTCGCTTGCAAATGGAGTCCACTCTCGTCCTCCCCAGAGTGCATCCTCGGGGATGCTTTCCTTGGCCCCCTCTCCTGGAAGCCTGTCGAAGGCAGCTGAGAACAGCTGCTTATTTGGCGTGTACAGTAAAAGCAGCTGGAACAGCCAGAACACGTACTGAATCTGTAGCTTCCACAAGTTTATAAAATATTCGCATTCCTTAGAGAACAGTAACCTGCTGGAAGAGTAGGAACATTTTTTCAATTTGGAGATGCCTACAAATCCGGTCATCTTTAGTTCTGTCATGTTTCCGTGCACACACCGTGTGATGTTTTGCTGAGTTAGAGAGCAACGTCTTTCTCTTTATTGAAATGGTTGGGGGGATCTTGACCAATTGCCTAGGTGGGCCTCAAACTCACGATCCTCCTGTCTCGGCCTCTGGAGTAACTAGGGCTGCAGGCACACGCTACGTCATGAGCAAGAGGAGATTGAGACCAGGAGCTGAAATAGCTTGTCTCAGAGCGCTCCCAAAACACAGCTGTCTGCGTTTGGAGGTTTGCAAAGGAGTTCTGAAAGTTGTGACTTTTTAAGAAGTAGACAACAGATTGTTCGGGAGCTGGTGCGGTGCGCAGGGTCACCTCCGCAGCCCGTGCTGTGCCCTGCCTCCCCTGTGTCCGGGCCTACAGGAGCCACCCCCCAGCGGCCTGGAGGCCCATCACTCTGCTACTTCCCCTTTTCATTGGCTGAAGGGGAAGAGCACAGTGCACAGTGTGGAGCAGGGAGGAGGAAAGGCTGCTGTTTCTCCTTTGATTCGTGCAAAACATATTTGTACAGCACAAGAATTAAGAAAAAAACGAAGCAAGGACCTGGTTTGAATAGGTGGACAGTGAATGCAGTAATACTTCCTGTTTCTGCCTACTGTGTGGGCCAGACTTTTTGGTTACTCCAATAATACCAAAAATGCGTTGCAGTTTTTTCCCCCATTATTTTACACAGGAAGCCTTCATAATGTCATTGACCACTCAAGAACTGCAAGAGAAGGAAAGATTACATGGAGAAGTCTGCGCAGCTTGGTTAGTAATTGACGGTAAATTTGGAATATGAACGCCTTATATGAGACATAGTAAATATCTTCAAGCATAATTGTTGGATCATTGGACACATGTGTCTTCAGCTTTAGAAGAAACCGCTGGGGTTAGAGCGTTTTATGGTCCCCAAAACAATGCCTGAGACTTACTTTTTCCTATTTTCACCAGCATTTTATGTTGTCCGTTTTTGCCATTCTGGTAGGTGTGTAATGTATGGCTTACTCACATATTTATTAGAATTCTATGCTTAATTTGAGTAATATGAATTATTTCAAGTTATTCCTTTCCTTTTAGAAAATATGAGCTCTTTTTCAAATTGCACAGATATTTTTTGTTCATTGGTTCAAGTGGAGAAATTTCATAATGAGCCACCATAGTGACTAAGGTTAAAAGAGAATGAAGGGTAACTAGGCAATTTTGAACCTTCCTCCATTTAATGTGATAATTTGCTGTTATCAGGTCTGTTTGTCCATTAGCTAAGCCATTTATCCATTGATTCATTCATTTGTAAACAATTGCTGTTGCAAATACCTAAGTACCCAATGGACTGCTCTGTGCTGGTGGAAATTTGCATTTTGTGTTATTTAGCATGGTAGCCACTAGCAACATGTCACATGCCTGAAATGTGGCAAGCATAACTACACCACTTATTTTTAAATTATATTTTATTATGGTTAGTGGAGACACTATTGAGTAATGTATGTTTAAATAAATACATTCCACTATTATCTTGTCTTTTGTTATGTTGTGAAAAATGTCTGTCTTATTTCTGTGCTAGAAAGCCAAGCCTAGCAGCAATCAGTGTCTTTAATGTCACTTAGATACTTGATATTTGGAATGAACACAAAATTTCCAGGATTGTGAATTTATGTTTTGTGTATTCTTGGCCTAAGGCTTAGATGGTTTTCATGGGGGACTATGATTCTAAGCACTCGTTCTCCTGGGGCATTCTTTCCACAGGTAAGATGAAACGGGCAGCCGACTTAGACTCCCTCTTGTTTTTTGGCAGTAGGAAGCTCTCTAACATGTTCCATTTGTGTTAACAGGCACATGTGTTTTTTTAATTGGTCAGATCATTACTGAGCAGATTGAAATCATAAAGACAATGAATCATTAAGAACAATCCAGTTTTCTTAAGAATGAAGTCATTTGGTTTCAATGATTGTGTGATTATGAAAGGTATAATGTCTCAGAGTGAAGAATGAAAACAAATAAAAGATTCTAATTAGACAGTGCACTTTTTTATTGCTATGTATAATGGGATAAAATAAAATATTACTTGTTTCTGTTTTTTCCAATCTAGAGTCTTTTATAGATCTTAAGGAAGAGCTGTTTTTTTGGGTTAATTCCCAGAAATGTGGTACCATCTTAAATGATGTTACAGTTGACAATTAAAAAAAAATACCTTTCATCCTTCAAAATAGTTTTTAAAAATAATAGATGTTAAATAAATGTGTTTTGATCGTTGATTTAAAGAAGCTGAAAGTCCAGTAGGATATTTTGTGACCTTTGCAAGGTCATCTCATATCTGCCCAGCGCTATCTTGAGGGCTGCGTTAGTCAGATTTCTGGTGCCTTGAAAAAAGAAAACCTGTAATAAATCAACATAAAGAAAGAAAAACTTACTATGGCTCATGGTTTCAGAGGTTTCAGTCCGTGGTTATTTGGCCCTGTTGTTTTGAGAACTGTGATGAAGCAGAACATCATGGTGGTACTTATGGCAGAAGATTGTTTACCTCATGGCAGGCAGGAAGCGAAGATAAAGAGAGTGAGAGTCGTCTCTAACATCACAGCAACCTAAATTCCTCCCACTAGGCCTCACCTCCCAGTAGCAACACAAGCTGGCACCCAGGCCTGTCACATAAGCCTGTGGGGGACATTTCAGTTTCCTCTCTACTCTTATTTCTGCTTCAATTCATTTTAGGGATATCTTTTTTCAAGCAGAATTACAAACTTGAATAAATTGTACTATGTTCTGTGCTTGCTATATTTCTAGATGAGATAGGTTAATTCTATAGTAAAAGGAAAAAAAAAAACACAACTTCTCTAGAGCCTGTGGAGCTGCAGCCCTTGTGTGCTGCAGGCGGCATAGAGATGAGAAGCTGGTTCGGGTGGGCAGGATCACATCAGCTGCCAGGGTGACTGCCCTTTTGAGTTGCATCTTTTACAGTTTTGTGCGGGAGCCTCCCGGCAGGGCATGTGGTGAAGGGAAGGAGACCTTCCCGTGCTGATTGCACTAGGGCAGAACAAGTGTCAGAGGAATCCATGGTAACGTCCACCCCGAGGGTGTGCAGTGTGGGCGCATCCATCTCGGAGGAGTAGGAAGCACTGTGTGGGCGTGCTGGCGTCAGAGGAGGGCCTCACGGGCTGGGCAGGAGTTTGGGCCAGTCAAAGGCATTCTGGTTGGAGAGGATGATGTACCCACCTCCCCAGAAACCAGAACTCTCAGAAGGATCTTTGCATGGAGTCTCCAGAGTGCAGCCTGCATGTAGGGAATTAGCACATGCGTGGAGAGAAGTCAGTATGACCCCCAAAGCCTGACGATGAGGGTTTGCAGCCTAAGCTGTATGTGGATTTGGGGTGTTATCCAGGACAATGCATATTTGTATTCTTGCATGTATCTCATTTCATTCTATTTTCTTAATTTTGCTTCAAGTTGTTTTGTTTGTTTTACTCTTAGTAAAATTTTGAAATACTGACTTTCAGAAAAGGTGATTTTATTTAGAGAGAGGGTCTCACTATATGGTTCAGATTGGCCTTGCACTCACTGTGTAGCCCGAGCTGGCCTCGAACTTGAGGCGCTCCTCCTGCCTCAGCCTCTCTAATGCTAGGGTGCCAGGTACATGCTACCAGGATTCACTCGGAAAAGACGATCTTAAAAGATATCTTATTTTAAAGAAAAATTTGATGTTGTGGAATAGTTTAACTCAGTTAAAATGCAATGATCATCCTTTCTTACAATGTTCTTTTTTGTGGATATGTTTAAATTGATTTTTAAACATTTGTCAATATTTGAGTAATACAAGAATACTTGATAATCATTGGTTAGTGGCATTAGAAAGCAACATATTTTCTTAGATCAATGAGGAACTCTAAAAGGTATTTTTGAGCTAGATTGAAGGTATGGGTACTATACTATTAGGTTGAAATTTAGATTGTCTGTAGTTGAAGTACTTACATTAAATTACAGTAGAAAACAGGATGAAAGGTTTGTTGAAAGGAAGACTTTGAAGACCAAAGACAACCTTTTATGACTCGGGAGGGAGGCCGGACCTCTTCCCACAGGGAGGATTGTGCTTCGACACCAAGCGCAGACGTGGCACCTCAGCAAGGTGGGTCGTGGCTGAGAGGTCCCTGGTGGGTAGCAAGCTCTGCTTCCAGGAGGACTTCTGTCGCCTCCCCTCCGGAAGATCTGGAATGCTGATAGCTGACACACAGGTGACCCAGCTGGCCGCTGAGGCCGTTAGAGGCAGTGAGCGAGTCCTCGGCTCCTGCTGCCCTCCTCTACCTCTGAAACTTAGTGAGAGTCCAGGCAGGACCATAAACGCAGACAGCACTTACAAAAAATGCAAATACAGTGAGGAAAGAGATGAGTAGGGCTTGTAAGAACAGAACTGAAAGCGCCAGGATTTTACCTGTGTGTGTGTGTGTGTGTGTGTGTGTGTGTGTGTGT